>JAHDIT010000073.1:0-73458 GCA_019232045.1 Ogataea degrootiae
ATCGAATAGCTTATGTAAGACACTTAGATGGTCGTGTAAATATAATCTAATTATCTGAAATATATTAGATCCGACAATTTACCACATATAATAATTTCATTGGATGACGTAATCTTATTTTTCAAAAAAATATTTCTTATAAAATTTTTTTACTTGTATACTATTAACAGCTTTAAACTGATAAACTGATATACCTTTGTTAGGACACTCGAATCAGTATCTAATTCAACTTTTCTTAAATTAGTTTTAAATTATATGCTGTCAATCATGGATTCGAGTACAAAGAGAAGTTACAAAAAGATTGACATAGAACCATTCTACGTCGGTTCAGCGAATGCCTCCATCTCTGGGGATGGATCATTACTGGCTTCCGCTGTGCTAGAAGAAGTTGTCGTTATCAATAGAGACACTGATGAAGTCATTCACAGAATTGAAGGTGATGGTGATGTTATAACAACTTTACAAATTTCTCCAGATGGTAAATATCTAGCGTTTGTCTCACAATCACAGCAATTAAAAGTGTTCAATTTAGAAAGTTCAACGGTTATCAAAAGTTTCAGACTATCCGCTGCTTCTTATATATCAGCTGTTGACAACACATCTACCTTGTTTGCATTTGGTTTAACTGATGGTAGCATTCTTGTGTGGGATATTGAAGGCTCTTTCATTACCCATAACTTGAAAGGTCATGGTGCAACATTATCGGCATTAGGGTTCTTTGGTGAATTGAATTCCAAGAACTGGAAGCTGGCAAGCGGTGATATCATGGGTACTGTTAAAGTTTGGGATTTAGTCAAAAGAAAGTGTCTAAGCACAATGAACGAACATTCCTCTGCAGTTAGAGGTGTTGGTTTCAGCCAAAGCGGTGAAATGTTTGCCAGTGGTGGTAGAGATAGTATCGTCACACTATGGAATACTAAAAATTGGAAAGAAATTAAAACTGTTCCTGTTCAACAATCAGTTGAAAGTACTGGGTTTATAACTTTAGAAGGAGATGAATATTTGTATACTGCTGGTGATGGTGGTATAATGAAGGTTTGGGATGTCAACAATGAGACGCTCGTTGCAACTACAAAGAAACCTTTAGAAACAGCTGAAGAACTATCAGTTATGGAAATTATCAAATTGGCTGATGTTGAGGATACTATAATCATGGTGTTATCTGATCAAACAGTTGTTGATTTAGATATTTCCGTCGACTTGGAAGAAACTAGCAATATAATACGAGCCACAAGAACAATGGCTGGTAATCACGGTACCATTGCAGATATGAGATATGTTGGTCCAAATTTGGATAAGTTAGCATTAGCTACCAACTCTCCAGCTTTACGTATTGTTGATTTAAACAACAAACCACTTGATATGGATTTGAGCGAGGGCCATACGGATTTATTGAACATGTTAGATTCCACCGTTGATGGCCTGTGGATTGCGAGTGCTGCCAAAGATAACACTGCCAGATTATGGAAATACAATGAAGAAACAGATTTATTCGACTGCTATGCTGTTTTTGAAGGTCATGCATCTGCTGTTACTGCTGTCGGATTACCAAGAACACCAATGAATGGTGGAGTCCCAAAATTCATAATCACAGCCTCTGAAGATTTAACCATTAAGAAATGGACGGTTCCTAAGCCAACTTCATCGAATGAGGTTCAAGTTGTCAGGGGTTCCGATTATACCAGAAAGGCCCACGATAAAATGATTCATTCTATTGATATTAGTCCGAACGATGATTTCCTAGCTACTGCAAGCCATGATAAATTAGCCAAAATTTGGGATCTACAAGCTGGTGAAACAATTGGTGTGTTGAAAGGTCACAAGAGACCAATCTATGACATTAGTTTTTGTGTTTATGATAGATTAATCGTTACTGGTTCTGGTGATCAAACTGCCAAAGTGTGGTCATTGGAGGATTTCACATGTTCAAAGACATTCCAAGGTCAGGCTAATGCCATTCAAAGAGTTTCTTTCCTATCCAAAAATCAATTTATTGTTGGTGCCGGTGCTGATGGGTTGATTAAAATTTGGGAAATGTCAAGTGGAGATTGTGTTCAAACTTTGGATAATCACGACAACAGAATCTGGGCTTTGTGCGTTAAGAATGATGGTGAAGAATTTATTTCTGCAGATGCAGATGGCGCTATCACTTTATGGAGAGATAACACTGAAGAGGCACAAGCTGTCGAAGCTGAAAACAGAAAAGTTAAGGTTGAACAAGAACAGTCATTACAAAACTACATAAATGGAGGTGATTGGTTCAATGCTTTCTTATTGGCTTTAAGCTTAGATCACCCAATGAGATTATATAACGTGATAAAATCATCTATAGCTGCTCACGAAGACAAAGGATCTATCTTGGGCTCTACCAAATTAGAGCAAAGTATAGGTACTTTAGATGATGATAAGATTTTATTGCTGTTCAAGAGAATCAGAGATTGGAATACAAATGCTAAATTATTTGAAATTGCTCAAAAGTTAGTGAAAGTTATTCTAATCAACTGCGATACCGATAAATTGTACCAAATTCCGGGGATTATGAAATACATTGATTCAATTATTCCATACAGTGAGCGTCATTTTACCAGAATTGACGACTTAGTTGAACAAAGCTTCATGTTGGACTATGCTGTTAGAAAGATGGACGAACTTGTCAACTAGATATAGTCCTCTACATCTTCCACCCTTATTTATGTACCATATAATTAATATTAATCAATAAGTTTAGATCTTGTAACATCTTAAATGCCCAACAGACCATCTTTGTCTATGTATCTACTAAACAATTGTCTCTCTTGTCAGTACTAAATGATTTCGATCGCACACGACAAAAAGTCTGTGAAAATTGACATCTCGATTTGAATTATCTATAAAGACTGGTAAATAGACATTCATCAGACATATGTCTAGTGTTCTTAATTCATCACAGCTTGCCACAGAGACATATAGCACAGTATTCGTTAATTAACTAGAACAGACGCATATCGACAGCTTATTCATTAAAACCTCTAATCCTAGCGATTTCAATTGTTTTTTTTTCTTCCTTGCATTAAAGCTTTATAGACCAGAAAGGAACATGATGACTACTGATTACACAAAGCGTGAACGTAGTCCCGCTAGAAATGGGCAAATATCCTCATATAGAGAAAGAGAAGGAGATCCACATCATCAAATGACCCCACTGACCCCTAAGACTCCAATAACACCAAAAACTCCTCTACCTGTCCTTGATTACAACTCTGAAGATTATTGGAAAGGAACTGCAGTTATTCCACCCTGCAACTGGATATACTCCATGGAAGAAATAGAAAAAGATACTCCGTCTAGAAAACATGATACATACGAATTAAGTTTTACTGATGAAATACAGAAAAGGGCAAAAGGTATAATATACATGTTCAACTGTTGCAGGCAATTGAGGTTGTCTCGTTCAGTTGCCATGACTGGTGCGTTTTACTTCCATAGATTCTACATGAGAAAAGACATGATCAGCCATCATTATTTTGAAATTGCAGCTACATGTATATTTATTGCTTGTAAGTCGGACGAATGCAGAAGGAGGTTATCTGACGTTGTCAAAGTGTGTGCCAAAATCGCTCTACAAGGTAAGTTATCAGGTCCTATCGATGAAAATTCAAAAGTGTATTGGAAGTGGAAAGACTTGATTACACATTTGGAAGAAGTAATACTAGAAACTTTGTGCTTTGAAGTGAACCCTGAAAACTCTTACAAGCACTGCTTAAGAGCACTTAAGCTGGAAGAAAATCTACCAGCAAATGATGAATGGTCAGTGAAATCCAAAAACATATTTATGAATAGTACCAATTTCTTTGAACTTACATCCAGATTACCTTTGCTGCTGATATATGAAACCAATGTTATTAGTTCTGTTGGCTTAATATTATGCTCTAAGAAAGAAAATGCAGTGATGCCAAAGGGATTCTTTGAAACAGAGATTGATACTACCGTTGAAGATTCGTGGAACTGCTACCAAGATTTGATTACACTAGCCCAATGCCTAGACAAACTAGACCCACACTTTCAAGTTCTTCCACATATACCAACGCTGACATACGACGACTTCATCTCCATCTCCAACGTGGAAACTGACTGATCGCAGAACACGAGGAAACAGTTCGAGCGGTCGCGCGGCGCTTTCTGAGGTTTCTTTCAGAATTTGAAGGATTTTGTTTTGTCTTGTCTTGTCTTGTCTGACTTGTTTTATTTATTTGACTGCTACTTTACTTTTGTTTACTTCCGTTTATTGCATCTTCTAATATACTGCCTACCAGCGAATAGGTTTAATAGTTATTAATAGAAATGAGTGCCAAGTCAAAGATTAATACTGTATGAATACACCCTCTTTTTAGAGCAAACCAGTTGGAAACAAACAGGGAAAAAACTCATACTAACGTTTTTATTGAACCTCCTCTTCAAACAGTTAAGCGCTGACGAAATCCGTCAAAGAAAGTTTCTTAAACGTGGTTTACAACTCAGTGTTCTAGTTTTAGGCGCAACCGGTACTGGTAAATCAACGTTTATCAACTGTTTATGCGATGAAGATATTCTCACTACTAATCGTCCAGCTCCCGCAGATTTAACAATTGAGAATCATACTGCTAAGATTTACGAAGGTGGTACCCAAATCAATCTTGATGTGGTTATGGCTCCAGGTTATGGAGACTTCATTGACAATAGAAATTCAACTAAAACTATTACTGATTACATCGAGACGCAGTTTGAAAGCGTTTTAACTGAAGAATGCAGAGTTCAAAGAAATCCAAACTTTAAAGATACTCGTATTCATGCTGCTGTTTATTTTATTAGACCAACTGGTAAAGGTTTACGTGAACTTGATATTCAATGTTTGAAAGAATTAAGTATAAGATGTAATGTTATTCCTGTTATTTCCAAAGCTGATTTGCTAACTGAAGAAGAAATTGAATTGAATAAAAGATTAATCATCAGAGATATAACAAGGGAAAGAATTGAAGTTTTCGATTTTTCTTCCTGTGTTGCAGATATTGAAGAAGTTGAAGAAGATGCTGAATCCACTGCAGGATCTATTCAAGATTTAGTTCCATTTGCCATTATTTCAGGTACTGATAGAAAAATCATTGATCAAATTGAATACAAGGTTAGAAAATTACCACATGGTGTCGTTAGAGTTGATGACCCATCACATAGTGATTTTAGCGTCTTAAGAACTTGCTTATTAGGTGCTTCTTTGCATGATTTGAAGGAATCTACCCATTCTCATTATTACGAAAAGTACCGTACTCAGAAATTATTGAAGCCAACTTTATCAGATTCCAAGCCTGTTTCTAAGAATGGTTCATTGATCGGCAAACCAACTAGCTCTGGTTCATTACTAGATCGTTTAAGAAACACCACTCTAAACTCAAGATCGTCTAGTTTCATGTCAACCGATAAGTACGCTATCCATGAAGGTATGGTAAGTTAGATTCAATTTATTGGCTGCACAATTTAATCGAGCGTTTAGTTTCCATTTATATATATATACATTGCTCTACAGTTGAAAGGTTATTTTTTTTCTCTTTCCATGGTTATTAGTTTTTTTAGGTAGTTTGGATTCAAGGAATGTATAACTATATAAATATCCATGGCATTGCAAACAAAGCAACAAAGTAAACTCAGGATAAGCGCTAAGTGTAACAAAGCACTGTAGATTTTGGGTTCAGAATTTGTAGAAGAGTGCACAGCCGAGATTCTGAAGATCCTTCCAGTCTGAGAGATCTCGAACTCTTTAAATCAAATCACCACCTATGAGTAAAATTGAATACTGCCCAATATGAACATCCAACTAGAAAAACAACTTGATGCCAATAAAAAATGATAGAAGTGATATCCAGTGACCAAATGAGAGAACTAAAAGGCAATTGTAAGCACAGAGAGAAAGAGCTGGATTTAATAATGAGTTATCTGGACTCAGATGAAGAGATCATGTCAACTTCCATGATAATCGAAGGTGTTTCATCAACCGGGAAAACCCACGTTTTGAAACAATATTTGAAGCAACTGAGTGACTTAAAACAAGCCCGTTACGTTGAGATTGACTGTGAGAATCTCATATCCAGGAAAGCAATCATTCAAAAAATATTGAAATGTCTAGTTAGGGCATTAGACATGGATCAGAACAAGTTGCAAGATATTATATACAGTTGTGAGAATTTACAACCTTTTATTGAAGTTTTGAAGCAGATTGTACAATTCAGTGAGTCGAAAGATAACAGTGGTTTGAAATTAGACAAACCGATTGTGTTCGTGCTGGATAAAATGGATAAAGTGCTATCCATAGAAAGCCCAGTTGAGTTATGTGCAGGATTGACTAAAGTTCATGAACAAAGTCAGTTATTAACAAAATTCTCATTTGTGTTTGTAGTTAATAGATCTGACGTTTTAAATCTACCAACTTTTGCAATACCAACCGTTGAATTTAAGCCGTATACTGTTTCACAAGTTGAAGATATCTTAATCAATTATATGATGGATGAAGATTGGTTACTTTCGTTGAATGCAGATTCAATGAAGATTGAGGTTTCAGATTTGAAGATATTTATTAAACAATACATTGAACTAATACTCAACACCTATTCTTCATATTTAGGTAGTGATATTGGACTATGCTTACCTGTGTTGAACAAAATTTGGCCGTTGTTTTACAACCCGGTGGTTGAATATGGGAGGATTGAACCTAATGTGAATGACGTTTTAACAACGTTTATGAAAAACAAGAGGCTATTACAAAGTGAGTACGGGTTAGTTGACGATTTGACGTCTTCAACAATGGATGGCTTTGACAATGAAATCGATGGGCTCATTACGAATGCGAATAATACACCTGAAGTAGATGACCACCAACGGCAGCAACAGCCTGTTAGGAAGAAGGGAAACTACGATTTGGCGAACAAGACGAAGTATATTCTAATAGCCTCATATTTAGCATCGTATAGTCACCCAATGAGAGACTTGATGTTGTTTTCGAAAGAGAGAGAAGTTAGATCGAATAGAAAAGTCAGATATTCACCAAGAAAGAAAGCGAGAGTGTCAAAGAATAGTTTAAGTAATAGAATGTTATCACCTCAACCGTTTGTTTTGGAAAGACTATTAGCTATTTTGAGGTCGATTTGGACTGATGTCCAAGAAGAAGAGACCCCTTTGTTCAATGACATTGAGTTGATGACGGAATTGGCAACATTATCGTCATTGAAGTCAATAGAAAAGTTGAAGATGGGTGATACTATAGGTGGAACGACGAAATGGAAATGTAACGTTAACTGGGATGTTATCAGGAAATTTTCAGAAGACGTTGGGTTTGAAATCGAAGGGTATTTAGAAGATTAGACAGAAAGAAAAGTGTACGTATACACGGGTATGTAACTACAGACAGAAAATTATGTATTTATATAATAGTAAGAAAAGCATGTATTATTATCACCAAATATCTTGATCTGTACCAGTAATACTTGCCTGTGGAATCACACCGCCTACAGACTGTGATAACGATTCTATTGATTTATACAGTTCCTCGTCGTTCAAAGTTGAACTCAAAGAACGGATCTTAAACCTCAACTTTTTCAATATTGTATCGTATTTAATAACATCCGAGTCACTGTTCGTTAACACCAATTTATCATTTTCAAATAAAGCATCCAATATCATTTTCAAGTCCAATAAAGTTTTCATTATTTTAGTGTATTCACGTTTTGGCCTTTTCTTACTATCATCTTCTTCCTTTGCCGTTGTTGTATCTATCGGTAAATCCTGTTTTTTCTCAACTTGTATTATTTTATCAACTTTCCCAATCCACGTATTTATCAATACTCTAAACTGTCCTATTATAAGAAGCCTTTGAAATCCGGTTTGGATTCCAAGTTCTTTGCCTTCATGAAACTGTTTCCTAGCACCTTCAAGTTGTCCTTCATTGAAACCTTCTTGATAATACTGATCTTCGAGGTTTAATATCGAATCAAAATCAAAATTCAAGTCATCTGATTCGCTGTGTTTGGATTCCATTGGCATAACTATTTGTTTTTCAAGGTGCCCCACCTTGGATATGTGGTATTTTAGTGTTTGAGAGGTTCTATTGGTTCAGTTAATAAAAGATACTTAACTATACGTAGTCATTAATTATTCCTCAAATCAAATAAAAACCAACTGTGTATTAAAAATTTCAGCCGCTCGACTGTATTCAAATAATCTGGACAGTTTCCAAAAAAATAGAACTATCTATTATCTTGCTGAATTTAAAGTAATAAAGATAAAGTTTACAGGGTAATTAGATTAGTCACAATCATTTCTATATATCTTGAGAATATTATCTGAAGGCATCACCTAATTACAATCGAAATAATGATGCCAACGAGGAAGGATACAATAGACGAGGAAGAGCTACTTTTACAAGATGTTGACAAGAAGAAGTCAAATCGTAATAGAAGGGTTAAGATAGACAGTTATAACTCAGATTCTTCCGAAAATGAAGCTGAAGATAACCAAGAGCAGCCAGACAAGAATAAAAAGGATAATAAAGTTGGTCATAATGACGACGATGATGATATGTTTGCTTCTGACAAAGAAGACGAAGAAAAAGAAGCTACTCACGATCCGAAAAAGAACAAGCTTAAGAACATTAAACTGCTAGACATGAACCAGTTTGAAAAACATTTATACAGCGATGACGAACTTGAGCTTCCTCAAGTCGAAAAAGAAGATGTTCAAATGTATGGTGATCAAGACGAGGGAAATGAAGAGGAGGTTAAGATAAGTATAGAGGAACTACACAACTATTACAATAATCAAGAAGACTTGGAAACTTTGAATGAATCGGATAGAGTTAAAATCAAGAAGACCAAAGGACCTAAGATAGAGGCCTTCAATTTGAAAAAAGAATCCAAAAAAGGCGTTTTTGATGAATTTGGTAATTACATTAGGAAGAACCAAGAATCTGACAGTGAAGAAGATGACGACGACGTAGAGGAAGATGGCGACGAGGATGAAAATAAGAAAGTCAACAATAAAGATTCATGGTTGACTGGGATCAGTAAATCGGATATTCAAAAGGCTAAAGAGTCTGAAGAATTGCGTAGGAGAAAACAGCAGGAGCAATTTCAAGCCACGAGACTTAAAAATTTGAGTATAAAGAAAAAAGACCTGTTATCAAGAATAATAGATGAATTAGAGCCAGTTGAAACCCCTATTGAACTAATGAAGAGATTGAATAACCAAATAAATAAATTCAGGAAATTGAAACAATTTGACGAATTTAAAACTCTAAAACAAAAAATCAAAGAAATTATGGATGATATTGAATTATTGGGTGAGAGAGATTTAAATGTTTATGAAATGGAGAAAGAAATATTGATTAGAGAATTCAGTAGAATTTCAGGTGATGAGTATGCTGGCAACTCTAAATCGAAAAAAAGGTCAAGGGAGGAAGAAGAAGATGGTGAAGAGGTTCAAAATGATACTGTAACCCAATGGGAATACAAATGGTTAAACGATTTAGATAATGTTTACGGTCCATTTGATGCTAGTACTATGAATGAATGGAAAGAGACATATTTTATTGAGAACCCAGCCATTGCCAGGAAGTTTAAGTCCGATGATGATGAGTTTGTTGATGTTTTTCAAATTGATTTCAACCCATGAGACAAGAAACGCTTAAACGGGGCAGGATATTACTATGGATTCAATTGGCTGGATAATTAGCCAATCCATGAGTAATGAATTAGGAAATTCGGATTGTGTCAGGAATATCGGGATTCTGACAGATTGAAGAGTGTTCGTTGGACGTGTAAGAATAGGATTTTTGAAATTGGCTGATTTTAATTTTGATGTGGAATGAATTTTTTTTTGTATTTTTAAATAAACTAATAATATTAATAACAAATAATAATAGCACTGTAGGATAATGCGGAAGCAAACTTACATCATAGTTTCGAAGTTTAAAGTTTTGAAACCGAGTCACTTAATCATAAGATGATTCAGTAAGATTATAGATGTGCGTCAAAAGCAAGCAAGTAAACACCCCATGATAATGGTGAAGATGCGTAAATCCCGGGAATGTGATTGAAAATAAGAAGTTATCGGTCGATTGCTTTGATGTTAAACGGTTAAAATACTAAAATATTGAAAGAGAAGAATATAGAACATTAAACTTATAATCTATATAGGAGAGTAGGGTTAGGCTGAATCAGAGAAGCTTTGTTAAAGGATACAAAAAGGACGGTAAAAAGGGAATTTAGTGAGTACAAGGTTATAAATGGACAGTCGCGACGATAGACTAAAGAAAAAAGAGAACGGAAGACGCAGAAACAGGACGAAAAGGGAAACCAGGGAGCAAATCACCGGCTGCACGCAAGGAAGGGGTTCCTGAAGAGGCTACGAGTCCGCGTGCGTACCGGTTGGTGGTGGCCGTCTGCCCGTCTGCCCGTTTGCCCGGTACTGGTGGTATACTCCTGAAGCTGCTAGACCGGCAAAAGCTTAAGATTGTGGCATGGTTGAACACCAAGTAAACAGAAGCCCGTGGAAACAGGGTGGTACGGGCAGAAACCAGAAACCACGGTGCAAAGCAAGACTCCTCCGGCAGCCAGTGGATCGTAAAGATTCACGTGCACTCGCTGGCTGTGCTTGGAGAACCCAAGCAAAGCGAGAGCCCGCGCCAAACATTCCATTTCCCCAGACTTTTCTGAGTTTCGGCATCTGCGCCAATCTGGTAAATAGTCAGATGATTCATTATTGCGACTCACTCACATGGTTGATGGATGGCATTTTGCCGTATGCCCTTAAATCCTTCTTCAAATTTCTATTCTCATCTCACCATGGTTCCACTTATTCCAATATAAATACCTTGCTCATTTTCCCACTAAAACAGAACGTCTAATTTAACTCTCCATTTCACTTTATCACATTAGCAACAACCATATATCTACAGCTGTTACTACTATTCCTACTTACTACCACAATGACTCCAAAATCTATCTTAAGCTTGAACACAACTTCAAGATGTTTTGTCAAATTGACTAAGCCAACAAGCACAACCATCCCATTAATCAAGAAGAACTTTACTTCTTTTAACAAGCCATTATACTCATACTACGACATGTACAACGCTGAACATCCAATTCAAAGACTATACAACGAATCGTCTTCAGATGTTAAAGTTAGCAACAACGGTGGTTCGGGTGACGTTCATCATTCTAGTATGACATACATTAAGAATACTGAACATGTTGGTACAACTGATCATTTCAACGTTAACAAATCTTCTAACTTTGAACCAATGGTTTCCGGAAGTGGGAACGTTTCCGGTGATGGTCACCATAAAGTGTAAATGATTTCTTGTTTTTGTTCGAAAATAGCAAAACAAAACAAAACAAAACAAAACAAAACAAAATTGACGACTTATATTACGATTTTGGTTACCATCGGTTTTCAGTATACCAAGAAATGAATAGGTATATATATCATGGGAACAAAAACAAAAATTAGCATACGCTGTGCGTGAAAATGATTTGGTAAACTGGTTACCTGTGTCACAACGTTTATACCGTATTGCGCTGTTACGGTATATATGAGAAGGGATTTGAGAGACGCTGTGCGTCATATAAAGCCTTTTGTGGTCTGAGTTAGTTCGGCATTTGTCGATATATTATTCTTTCACTATATACGGTTCAATCTTAAGTTTAAACTTCATTTTTAAATTTTAAAGTATCAATTTTTTGTATAATTTTAAATAGCCTTTGAAGAGGATGTAAATAAGAAAAGTACACAACAGGGAGAGCAAGTGAAAGAGGAATTGCGAATTGTGGGTGCCTGTGTATTCTTAGATTTGGGGAAAATGTTCCTTTGTTTGCACTCTCTAAAAAAGATATGCAGAACTGCATATGGTCTTATGCCACTGCCACTTCTAAGATAAAGTAAAGCAACAGAATATCTGTTGGACTATTTTGTACTTGTTCTATATTCACCTTTGCTTATATTATATAGCTTTGGCGCCAAACAGCGTAAACGAGAGTGAGGTGCCTTATTCTAAAGTACTTGATTAAAGCCTTCACTTGAGTGACAACTACTACTGTCTTTACGCTTTAGTATTCTGCTAGCGAACTAAGTGAAATTTCTTGACTATTTAGTAGTTCGACAAAATTAGCACTTATTAAAAAGTCACAATCTGTTTCTCTTGTGAGCCTTCATAATCTTATATTTGAGCTCCTTCCAAAACAGTTTGTAAATTCAATAAGGTCCTTAGATAAAAGGAACATATCTTTCTAGTAACAACCCAGTTAGTTTCAGATTTAATGTCCATGTATTCGACCACAACTTGGAATTCTTGAAAAACGAAAACTCTATCTGAATTACGCAAACCGCTCCAAATATTGCATCCTTTGTATTTTAACTAAGCGCTGTCGCTTGTTCAAAACATTAGTCAACAAAACGAGAGTAGTAACAAGCCAAGAATAACATTGCGAGTATTCACAGACTATACAGGTCACCCGCTAAACAACTAGGTGGCTAAACAGTTAATGCGCAAATGTTTTTGGAAGTTTATCCTGGCAATTGTTCTCCCTTATCAATTTTAGTTCTCCTTACCCTAATGTCCAGCGTTCAACAATAACAACCGTTTTCTGGTTCACAGCTTCACAGCCTCACTTCACAATTAGTGTGTGCCTGTAAATGGGGATGGGCGGGTGTTTGTAATCTGACTGTTTTTTCTTCTCTGTCAAATTGTATTCATTCCTTATCGCTTTTTTTTGTATACTACATTACGGATTTTAACATGTTTGGCGATGGGATACAGCTTATATATACCGGTATATATTGCTTAAGCAATTAATTAGGACTACTAATCTGACAAATACCTCAGCAAGTGCTACTATATTCAATAAGAAGGCCAGACCAATATAAGAGTTTGTAGTGGCTTAACGTTTAACTTCAACCGGGCCCGCGCGCGCTTCACCGTGAAGCCACTCGAATCGGAAACAATTTCTCGAGCTAACCTTAAAAAAAATATGTTAACTCAGCCTAATCAACCCTGTATCTTGACTAATAACGACTCACTCTCCCTAGTTTTGTTCTCTTCACCCTATTTCCTTTGGAATATATTCGTATTTGAACTTGCAGTCAATCACTAAGGGCTATCAAAACAAAATATTTCAATAGCCAATCAAGCATCTGTTTAATACTCTATATAACCCTATTATGTTGCACTGTATACAGTATTTGCACAGTACAGATACGGCAGATTTATCTTGTTACTTTTTTTTTTTTTTTTTTGAAAAAGAAATTACATCTTCTAAGTTCACTATTGGCTACATCTTTTCATTGAGTTATTTGTCAACCTATACTTTATGATGGGTAACACCTCCTTGTTTAACGAAAGAAAAGGATTGGGTAACGTAGATATTATATAAACTCTGTGTGACAGTAACACGGGTATTGACGAGTTGATGTTAGTTTATATCCTAAAATTAAGTGGACGAAGAATAAGGATACAGCTTGTGCTTCTTCTCATCTATTCCGCTCATGTACATAGATAGTACTTCATTACGAAAAAAGCCCGGCTTGCATATAGATATGATAAATAATTTGGTTTAGCTGGTTTTAAATATCTTTTCCTAAAACATACAAAGTAGACGCAAATTTTATCCTCGAGGTGAACATCGAATTCTTTACTTTTTTTTGTAACTGGTCATAACATTGTGTTTTAAGTGGTTGGTTTCTTACACAACACGAATTCGAACTCGAATTTTAAAAAGACTTTTTATAAGATGAGTCCTATTAGTACGTTAACAAATCATTAGTAAGAGATTGAAGTTTTACTAGCTTCCGAGTGAATAGCGCTAGAATGGTAGATATCAGGTATGTCTAGAACTACCTTCCTGAGGAAGAGGCCGGAAACAAATTAGGATTAAGGATGCACAGTTCACGCACGACAGAAATAGCTAGCCTCACTTCCGTAAATGAGCATCATATACCGAAAGTGTGACATAGACACTCATTGGGTTTCAAACCCCGTAATTGTAGAATATTTAGCTTAGAGTGAATAAGATATACCCAAATCAAACAAATAATAAAGTACCATGATCAAATTGTACACTTCAAAGCAGTGCATAGATGAGATAAACACATGACTTAGTAATTCATCGTCATGGTGGAATTCTCCAGAGTAAAGTGGAAAAAGAGTCATGTAAACGAAAAGGGTAATGAAAATGGTCGTACGAGCGGCACCGCGAGAAAAAACCTTCTCTCTTAGTTCAAAAAGAGCAGCGCCCTGCAGACAAAAAAGGTTGTTTTGCCCTTGAGCCTTTTGATTTTGTCCCCCCGTCGGTTTCCGGCTTTTGATGGATTTTGTTGGAGTCCACTTGTCTCTCTTGTACCCATTGAGACTGCTTGTAAAAAGGCGCATACTCAATGGGCATACAGTATGACACAATTCCTGTAGATGAATCTAATTGGCCTATTTCCTTCAGACAATGAGTTCAATTGGATCCAATGAGACCATTCCACCATCTCATCAACCCCAGACATCTGGAACTAGTAATGATAAAAAAGCATCTGCTCCGCGAGCAGAAATCGCTAATCTAATGGAATCACTTTTTTGCTTTCCCATTGTGTGCACTTTTGACTGCGGCTAACAAAAATATTTTTTTTTGTTTTTTTCTTTTTTGTTTTCTTTTTCGGGTGGTTTTATATAAAAAGACATATGGAACCAGTTTTGTTAAAAGTTGTTTACTTTTTTGTTTTCCCATCCTTCTTCTGTTTAGACTTCTTCGCCTTTAATCACTTTCTTTTATTTATTTATTTATTCAATCATCTAATCAATTCGCCCCAATTACGCATTTCCTCACGCTTCAATAATATCATTCATCAGATTAATCCTATTATTGTTATATTCTCACTATTAATAATCTCCCATATATTCTCGCGTCTAAATTCAAGTTTCAGATAATTTAATTTTGACTATTTTTACCCCTACATTCGAAAAACATGTCCTCACTATTATTTCAATTAACTAATGGTTTAAACTCAACTAGACAAGTTGATGGATGTTTAACACCAACAAATGAATTTCCAAAAAAGACTATTTCTTCTCCACTAAAGGAGGAATGTACTTTAGTTGTTCAACAACAGGACAGTTCATCTGATAACGATGACAACAACAACG
Organism: Ogataea degrootiae; assembly: GCA_019232045.1. Taxonomy (NCBI): domain Eukaryota; kingdom Fungi; phylum Ascomycota; class Pichiomycetes; order Pichiales; family Pichiaceae; genus Ogataea; species Ogataea degrootiae. Next base: position 15,185 of record JAHDIT010000073.1, read on the forward strand.
ATAACAACAAAGTTACAAAAGAATCATCCGTCTTAGCCACTCCAACTAGTCCAATCGAATTATCTCATACACATACAACGATACCTTCTCCCCCTCTGTCTCCATACGCTAGAGCCTTAACATTTGATGAAAGCGACACTAGATTTGCTCAATTAGTTTTTCCTAAGGCAACACCGTTCTTGAAAATTGACATTGAAACTATTGAATCTTCTGTCTCCGAAGATGAAGAATCTGAAAAAGAACAACAACAACCAAAAGTTTCGTATAAATTAATCAGAAGAGAAAAAAAGAGAACTTTCCCTATCGAAGATTTAAGAGATTCTTTCTTATATGTCAACCCATATTCCGATTTGAGAACGCCTGGTTTCAAAAAGAGACAATTGAAATTCTTGAGTCAATATCAATTAAACACGAAACCAACTTTCAACACAAAGAAATACAGTAACAGTGCTGCATCATTATCTAACAACAGCAACAACAATTTAACTAACACCACCAATAGATCTTCACACAACAGAGATTACGGTTCGAGTGATACCGAAAGCGAAAGACCGCGTACCAGAAGAATTGTTAAAGAAAGCTCTGTTGCCTTGGAGACTGATGATTCGAGTATTTCAAGACCATCTACTCCAAGAAAAAGAAAACCAACTGTCAGAAGAGTTGACTCTCCATCAACAAACACTCCACCACCTTATAACTTTGATTATAAAATGGTTGCTGATTACTGTCCTCCATTATCTACTCTACCAAACAACAATAGATGTTTGAAGACCGAATGGAAAGGTCAAGCTATGGATTTAAGTGATGATCCATTAGTCGGAGAATTACATCCAGCTGAAGTTGTTTTAGCTTCAACCTTAAGATTACCAGCAAATGTTTACTTGGACTCAAAAAGAAGATTATTTATTGAAAAGGTTAAAAGATTAAAGAACAACTTACCATTTAGAAGAACTGATGCACAAAAAGCTTGTAAGATTGATGTCAATAAGGCAAGTAGATTGTATGCCTCTTTTGAGAAAGTTGGTTGGTTGTCAGATTCCCATTTCACCAAATTTATGAAGAAATAAAGGTTTTATCAGTATCGCCGATAAATAATTATTAATAACAATAGCAATGGGCAACTGACAGCAACTAAAAACAACAAACAATAATAGATGTATTTACATTGTATCACTATATCTGTATTACTACTACGGCAACAACAACAACATTTATAAAGGATTCATTTGGCATTTTTGTAAGACTCAATTTGGGATTCTATGGAGACTTTTTTATATATATTCACAATATACGCTTTCAAACCACTGTGTCGGGCTCACTAAAGAAACCCATTTGGGTAATTTTCATTTTCTTTCTTATTTCATTTTATTTGGGTTTTAATTTACAATAATTATCAGGTTTTAATTATTATTTTCGTTTTTTTATATTTATTATTTCGGCTTTTTTATTTTTATCTACGCTTTTTTTTAATTTGGGTTTTTTATCGCTTTTTGTATCTAAGAGAAATGGATACCTGTCTGTTGTATATTGTTAATGATCTTTAAATATTACCACTATTATTATCGCTGGGCGCTCAAGTCTACGTTATTTTTGTAACCTACATTCATTGTCAAAGTAACTTAGGATGACTGAAGACTTCATTTCCGTTCATTATTTTCCGATCAATGTAAAATAATGATATCATATTCATGTGTCATAGTCTATCTTCGCACATATGAACTAACTCATGACCATGTTTTTAAAAAATAAAAACACCGAGACAAGACAAAATAAAAACATGGTGAGGAAATTTTGCGGACGGCGGCTGTTTGTAATTCTTTTTGAGATACAGAAGTGTGGAGTATTCAGTGAGGCTCGAGTGAATCTTTCTTTTTCTGATTTGTTTCAAACGTCCCCCGCTGCCTGGAACCTTCAAGGAGGGGAAGAAGGAGAGATACGATGGTGTTAAGGGTTGGTTTGTGGTTGGAAGAAGAGATACGGGGTAAAGCTGACGTGAATATAGGTGGGAAGTCTGTAATGTAGTGTATAGGTTTTGAGTTGGTGTGAGAGACTACTGGTCATTAATCAGTGATACTCTTGCACGGCTGGCTGGATGACTGGTTGGCCGGTGGGATAAGGGGAAGTAACTGTAGAGTATATACAGGTAGGTTACTGTAATTTTGACCATTAATTAATTGTTGTTGGGTGTTTTGGAAACAAAAGAGAAATGAGAAAAGAACAAAGGCAAAAAAAGAGGATGTACTGCGACAGCCGTGAAAGGCGAACAAAGGGGGGAGAGACAAGAGAACAGTGGACGTGTGCGAACGAATTCGAAGGATGAAGCTTTCGGCAATTTCCTTCCCAATTAGGATAAAACAGCGTTACTGGCCTTCCCTTTAAGTTGTTAGCCTTTTGTCTTTTATAAACTGAAGTGGAATTGGATTCAGCTTTGATCGTTGACAACTGAATGTTAAGAAAGATAGAATCGAATTAATGGGAGATCGGTCCATGGTTTCAAATACCCATTCCATCCGATTAGAAACGGGGCAGTGTACGAAACTTAAAGAAACTAATTATTTGGCCCAAAAAATTTCAAATCCGCAAAGTTGTTGCACATGCATGACATAGTTTCTTTCCTTCTTTAAACTGATCCGCAAATCGGTTTTCCTTAATTATGATTCACCACTGTTCACCAAAGCTCCTTTTTATATTTATTTACTTATTTGTCTATATTCCCTGTCTCGATTAGAACATCCAATTCATATACTTTAGTTGACAGAAGATACCGCTTGGGCATCATAAAGCCTTCTCAGATAAATAATGCACATATACGGAGGAGTACACAAAGAAAAAAACCCAAGAATTTGTATTAAACTTATCTAACCGATCTGCATCTCGAGATACCGATCTCCATTTCAATTTCATTACACCGATAAAATTTCACCACAAATCGTTGAAACAAAGAGGTTTGACAACCAGCAAATATTGATTCTCCGCTTATAATAGACGTTACTAATGCTAATTTCCACATCTGAAAAAGGACTACAACATCAGCGGCCTGAAAAGAAGAAAAGAAGAACTCCATATTCTTGTCTAAGTTGTAGACGAAGAAAAGTTAAGTGTGATAGATCCAGACCTAAATGTATTCGGTGTATTAAAGCAAAATTAGATTGTGAATTCGATAGCCCATCTATATGGGGTAATTCCCAACCAGTTGGAAATCAGTTCATTAATGGATCAACGGGATTGCAAACGGTTGATAATTCGATAGAAGCTTCAACCCTTAAAAGGGCCTCTTATATACCGGTCGGTATGCTTGATTATCATCCTCAAACGAAGACTGTGACAGGTCAAATGCTTCAATTCGATCAGATTCCAATTGCAGGACAACAAAATCAAACGTTTTCGTTCACTTCTAACTCCAATGGACATTTTATTAGTCCACGGAGTTCATCATCTTCTGCAACAGCTTTCGAACCAAAGAAAAAAAGAGGGCGTAAATCAAACGCAGAAAAAGAATTTATAAGAAACCAACAACAGCAGAGTCAGCAAGCATATGAGGATGGTGCTAGTATACTCTCGTCAATCCGTTCAGCCACTTCTTTTACTACTGGGCTTGATTCAAAAAGTTATAATGCAACCCATCTACTAACTACCAAGTCACCAACATCTTCATTAGATGATCAGCCAATAACTCCATTGAGCCTCTCTGAAAGGGATTCAGCCATCAATGAGATGGCTGATTTAAAACTGAGATTTCTCAAATTGGAGAATAGACTGAAACAAATGCCAGCGGAGAGAAGCGAAACCATAAGTTTAATTGAAAATGAAGGTAAAAGCTCATTATTTTTTGCATCTAAAAAGGCTAGATTTATGTGTTTAGGTACGTTTTCAAGAAAATTAATGTGGGAAAGAGATCCTCTAATGTCACATCTAATGGAAGATTTTTATAAAGGTAAAGGAGAAGTTCAGAAAAAACTTTTAGAATCGACTGTAAGTTCAAATAAAGGTGTTGAAGGTCCAAGTTCGAAAAACTTAGAAAAGCAAGTCAATTTACGTAAAAAGGGTTCAAAAATGAGATTTTTGCAAGGTGAAGGTCAACGAAGTGATGGAACTCCACTTTCTGAAAGTGAAGCTTTAACTGCTCAAATGATTAGTTTTATTCCTTCAGAAAGTATCGTTAATTTACACTTGAAAAGATTCTTCCAATATATCTATCCATTTATGCCTGTTTTAGATGAAAAAAATTTCAAAGATTCAATCAAGAGAATCTTAGTTTACCCAACAGGTGAACATGGTTTACCAACTCTCAAATTAGAAAACAATTCAAAAGTTGATATGATTCTTGTTGCTACATTACTTTTAATAATGAGAGTTTCTTATAGTACACTTTATTTGAAAAATGAAGCTTTACCGGTAACTCCAAATTCTGAAGATTCGTTAGTACTAAATCATCCAATCGATGCAAACGTTATTAACATTGTTAATTTAACTTTGCAGACTTTTAATTTCTTAAGAAAAGCAAATTTAGAAACCATTCAACTAATGATAATGCTTCGTCGATATCATACATTGGCACAAGAAGATGGTGATGGTTGTGATGGGTCAGATGGTTATATTTACAACGGTTTGTTATGTCATACTGCTTTAAGTATGGGATTGAATAGAGAAGTTAGACAGCCTATTCATGACAGAAGAAATTCAAATCTTATCAACCATCAAAACCCAACATTTATTGCGATTTGGAAAAAAATATGGTGGACAGTGTTAGATATTGATTTATCTTTATCTTTGAATTTCGGTAAATTAACATCGTTTCATAAGGATGAAAGCGATAACCAATTACCTGAATTTGACTCAATGTCTTCAAACTTACATAATTTAGAGTTGGATAAATTTGTTGTTGATAGAATTAATAAATTTGGTGCTGTTTATCCAATAGTTGATAATTTATTGAAAATGTTACACAATCTTAATAAACAACCACTAATTGTCGATGTTCAAACTGAGTTGCTAGCAATTGATAATTTGAAAAGAGAGTTATTTGATTTGAATTCAAATAGAACGAAATATTTATCGTATGAAACTAACAATGTTGATTTCATCGATTCCATAAAAGCGAACCTTCAATTAAACACTTTCCAATATCTGATTAAATATTATTTATTGTTGCACTTTGAAAAAAATCAAAATTTTGTTCAATTTCATTCAACTTTAACTGAAGTTATTGGTCTAACTTTGGATAATTTAGAAATCGCCTTAACTGCATTTAAAACATCAGCGGGTGAACTATCAAACTATATTTCAATTTTGATTCATCCAATTGTTCATTTTTTGAATAAATCAATGAATTTGTTCTTGTATCTTGGTGTTCGTATCCTTATTTTACAATTCAAACGAAAACAAACCGTTATTGCCAATGACGATACGTTGGATGTCGTTGTTCAAGATATTTTAGTTAAGACCATTGCAATTATGAAAATCTGTGTTAAGATTTTCGCAATGACCGGTGATCATTACTATCATGCGTTTAGATTACGCGGACATTGCAGTTATTTAATCGACTGTCTTGAAAATGGGGGATATCCAATCTTCAATTTCAAAAGCACAACAGTAACGAATTATTCAAACCTTATTGAAGATTTGTCAGTTGTGGAGTTCACACACTTGAGAAACAAACTTGACAACTTTGTTAACAAAGATTTCCTTCAGAATTTGAATACATGCAAACATATTTGGCAAGTTAACCTGTCTTCAAATTCACTGATTAACCAATCCAATATAACTGGAGAAAATTCAAATGAATACGGGAACCTGAATTCAAATGGTTTGTTGCAAGACGGTAACGGGTCACAACAGAGTGATGTTAGCGGTGAAGGAATGTATAGGGGAAAACTGTTTGGTAATCAATTGGGTTTCGATATTTTGGAAGATTGGCTTTCTGGTGATGCTGATTCGTTTGGCCCATTCGATGGGTTAGGAGACTTCCCACCTGGGGTTGTTTGATTCTCATATACGAATATATCGATGTCTGTGAGTCTTTTTGCGAAAAACTCTATATAATTACGTATACAATCTACAAGTGAGCATTAATAAACTTTACTAACCGGAAAAACACAAATTATGTAGCTAAACTATAGACAGGGTACATATATTAAAAAAATACAGTGAAAAGTAAATCATTTCCTTTTTAAATGGTAACCTTCTTGCTCACCAGTATAATCCCCATTCAAAATACTCATTTCGATCAACTGTTGCCTCTTGGCCTCTTCTTCAGCCCGCACAACCTGCTCAAACTTCATAACTTCCTTTTCCGTGTGAAAGGAAGCACCAGATGCTATCCAAATAGTGTGATAAAAAATACGGATTCTTAACCCAAAGGCACGATAAAGGGGTGATCGCCATCTAAGTAACATTTCGGTTGGAACTGAAACCAAAGCACCATATAACCCACCTATGAAGATGGATTTCAGGATAACGTTGGAAAGACGGGATATACGGTCCTCTGAGTGATGTGCAAGTTTCTTTGTTGGATTGGAACTCATTATATGTGTATATCTAAAAGTTGGTGTTTAGTCTTATTGTGAATGTAATTGTTTGCTTTGATACCCTTTTTCTAGAATTGCATAAGCAAAATGATAGTTTGCTGTTTGAATCTTTGTACTCCACTACTATAAATGGTTAGTTAAGGAAGTATCGTATGGTCAGAGAATCAGAAATAATGGTCGGCCTTTGAAACAAACCGATTTTGCTCGATCGGGGGATTTCCGTCGATTTGGACTCAATATCGACGCATGTTTAATTACAGGGCGGTGCCACTATCAGACGACCCCTGGAGAACGAGCAAATTAAATGAGTTCGTTAGTTAGTATAAAGCGATAAGAATCCCTGTTTATTGTCTGTGCTTTGAGCCCCCTTCTGCAACATCATATAAGGAGTATATTGCGAGTCATATATTTAGAGATCAGAATACATAAAGTAAATGTTATATACATGTTAAACCATGTCAGTAATTTCAGGCGATTAGACCGGTCAGAATGCCAGACAAGGTGAAAGAGTTTCTCTGCCTTTCTCTGTGGTGAAACGAAACAAGGATCATACTTAACAATAAGCTGTATACTGCTCTTGCTTTTAACTATGACCTGGCCGGCGTACTTGAATGTACTCGTGAATCTTTATTAACCTGTCAAAAATGCTCCTATTCTTGACTGTTATGGGCCAGCCTGATTGGCTCAAAGTTCAGAACTCAAAGATCATGAACGACAGAGTAATTATGTGTAGTGGATGTCTTTAAATGTAGATGGATATATGTATTTCTGATCACAACTCTAGAGTTTTCAAGACTTGTCTCTTCACAATCGCAATAAACTTCTCTTTGTCTTCTCTCCATAATTTAGCAGCATCAACATCAGCAGGAGAGTTTGGGTTTGGTTCTGCAAGCATCGAACAGACACTTAATAAGATCTTTTCTATGCTTTGCAGTGGACCCCATCTTTCATCTGCCGATTCGTATTGTAACGGATCATCTCCAGGTGGGTGTAAAATAGATATACAAACTCTACCATCTTTGTAAATATTTGGATGTAAGATTTCACTCTTGAATTTTAACGCCGGAGGAGACATTGGGTAGTCCTTCGGGAAAGTCAAAGAAGCTTGGAAAACACCGTTTTCATAAATTGTGCCGGGAGGACCTTCTAAAATGCATTGCCATTCAAACAGGTTATCGTTGATTGGACCCGCAATAATGCCATCAGTTGGTTGTTTAAGCAATTCTTGAAACTCTTTGGCGAGTCTACGTTGAGCTGTTGACAGCTTTGGAGGCATTTTCGTTGCTTGAAGGATATGTGCTGGTGTAAATGTGTAAGGCAAAGACTATTCAAGTAAATGAAAGGATATAACTATAGATATATATATATATATGTAGTTATCTGATCCTCGGCTTTCCGTGGATAAAGAAACAACCGTGGAGCAAAAGGTTGAGCTGGACAGAAACAAAGACAAGTGTCGAGTCGCAAGAAACGAGCAAATTAAAAGAGGTTGACTGTGCGGCTGGCTGGGAAACAGATCCATTCCATGTCTACCAAACAGGATTTAATTCACTCCTGGTTAATTAACCTCTTGGTCCTATACAATACAACAGCATAATATCCTCTTGGTCCTTTCAAATGCCAGACCCTCACAAACACAGAAAAACGGCCTTCAAGGAGAAAAAAAACAAAGAACAGCACTGGATTGGGTATACAAACTTAGAATATACATCCTCCCTTCAATAGTAATAAATATCATACAATTTTTTTTAATTTGTTTTTAGAATCATCGTTACACGGTTGGCTGGTTGAATCATCAATGAATTTCAACTTTTTAGATCCATATAACTACTTTATATAATATATAACTGTCAAACAACTACTTTACATACACTATTACTTGCAAATGATTCTTGTGGAAGGTGAAAAATATGCCTGTGAACAGTGTATCCGAGGTCATAGGTCTTCAACATGCAAGCATATGAAAAGGCCCTTGGTTTTGGTGAGGTCTAGAGGACGTCCACTGACTGACTCTACACAAAGAATCGCCATTTTTGCTGAAACTGTTGACTCGTTAGAAAGCATTTTCGTTAAGGACGAGGATGATGCCACTACTGATGAAATACCAAAGGAAGTGAAGAAGTCCTCATCCTGCTGCTCCTCTAAAAATAAACTGTCACTAACTAAATCATCATCATCTTCAGTCGAATCTATCAAGTTAGAGCAAATAGACCGCCCAAACAGTATCAAACAAGAGAATGATTCCAGTGCTTGTGGGAAATCCGAATGTGATTGTTGTCCTACGCCCAACTCGAGCTCATATCAAAGCCTATCTTCTTTGAATACCGGAGGGTGTTCTAATAAAAAAAACTCAAAGTCCGTTATTGTGCTTAAAGCATCAAAAAGACAGGTGTTCAACGTTTCCAAAAGATCATTGAAACTTTTAGAGCCGGTTGTTGATATTCCTAACAATCAGGTTGGCATAGATATGATGCATAGAACCTCAAAGAAAAGACAACACGGTAATAGGCACTGTAAGACAAAAACGGGAATGTCAACTCAAAACAGGATAACAAAAGGTACAACTGCAAGCCAATCATCATGCTGTGGAGGAGTTAAGAAGCCTGAATTACAGAGAAACTTACTAACTGGAAATGGTACAAACAACCAAATACCATTGAATAATATGATACAAATGAACTATTCAGTTGCGTATCCGAATATGTCAAACTCTTACTCCCAACAGCAGCAACAACAGCGGCAACTTCATCAGTCCTTATCTCAGCTTAGTCAAGACTCATCTGATGCACAGTCGCAAACTATGTTATACGATATGTATCTTGCTGATTCATGTACCGTCCCAGGGTCATGTGCCTGTGATCCAGACAAATGTAAATGTGAAGGTTGTGTTACACATAATAATAAACGCCTAGGGCCACAACCTCAGATTGACTCCAATTCTCTGGGCCTGCAGAATGCTAATGCTTATCTACCTAATCCACCACAACAGCAAGTTAAAATTCCTGAATATCAACTTCACCCAAGTCCGTATCAACTGAGTTCACTACCTCCTCAACAATATCAAGATCTACAAAGGTTTGAACAACAGCATCAGATGCCATTTGGACAAGCTCAAATCCAGTCTATGGTGCCATTATTTGAACAAAACTTTCAAAGAATGTTAGCTCGTTCTCAAGCAGACTACCGAAGCCCTACCCCTACTGATGCCAGTTCGATGTCAGGTAGCACATCAAGTGCCGCTGAATGCTGCTGCGCTGACGATGAATGTGCCTGCTTTGACTGTGAGTTACACGGAATCGTGAATGGTATTAGAATGTCCGATGGTGTCAGGGTTAACTCTGAACCACCTGAAGAAGCCCCATTACAATCAGAACACCAACAGCAACCGCAGGTGCGGCCACAAATTGATCAGAGCCAATTCGAAGGATATTCACAATCATACCGTGTTCCTCCTCAATATCAAGGAAGAGATACTCATTCTTCAAATGCAACGGGTGTGGTAGGTGGCCCGGTCAATGCTTTACAGGTTTCTGCTAATGAATTCTTAGACAACTTAGATCTGTCGGAGTTTCAAGACGATTGTTGCTGCCCTGACGATAACTGTATTTGTTCCAATTGTTTCAAGCATGGCAGAGTTGCTAATGTTGCAATTATATAACTCTTTCTTTTGTTTTCGCTTTATTCTTGCTTATATACAATCTATAAATCTTCTAATAACATATTCGCTAATTTAATTTCTATACTATAACGTTCCTACCACTCGCCAAGTTCACCTTCTTTGATTCCGAGTTTAATTAAAACCGATTCTGCTTCTCTTGCACCACTTAACCAAGCTCCATGGGCAGCACCTGCCCCATCCAATATGGTATGTTCTCCTGCAAATCTAACGTTATCCAGTCCTCTTTCCAAAGCAATGACCAAAGCAGTTGGGTCATCACCTGGCTTACAAGCTGCATAGGAACCTCTAGAAAATGGGTCTTGTGTCCATTGCGTGGCTATAACATTGATAGGTTCAGGGATCTCGCTCCCAGTTAAATTAGAGTTTAATTTTGAGATTATTGGTTTCATGTATTCCCAAGCTTTATCTGAGTTCGCTTCGAGATTTTCTGTAAGCTGACCTTGCGTGAAACATAGAAGTGAAGGCACATTGCTGATTTTGTCCATGTTGAGGATCAACACGGGGAAATCCCAGGGTTGTGGGAGATCAGAATGAGATGGCTCCACTCTTAATTCAGAAACTGACACTTTTTTCCCACTTTTCAAAAGATCAGAAATGCTAGGTGATGTGATCGTTGGTTTTGAAATTGCAACATATCTATCAGTGTCTAAATCACTCCAGAACGCTTCTGCGAATTCAAAGATGAATTTACCAAGTTTCCCAAAACTCATTTCATCAAGAGCTTCAGTTATGTAAGTTGGGAGTCTTGGAGACCATTCAATACCACCCAGTTCATTTGAATCAAGCTGTAGTATGCTTTGAGGAACAGTTACAATTGCATAATCGCATATATAAATATTTCCATCAGTTGTTTCAATAATGGTCTGGGGAGATCTTGTGATTTTTTCACAATCTTATTAACAAGTAGTTTATCTTCAGGGATCTTATTTATTATCTCTTGTAATACGTCACTGTAGCCATTTCTTATCAGACAGTTTCTTCCAACATTGTCAACAAGGCAGAATTTTGAACTCATTTCGTCCCAACTAACACCATGCCATAGTTCCAAATGTCTCATAAAGTGAGGAACATAGTCAATTTGATCTTTTGTTAACAGTTTTCGTTGTTTGTACAAGTATTCAAAAATCATGTCGTGTAATGTAATATCTTTCATATCCAAGTTTTCAAAATACTGCAATTCTATAAACTTGCTCAATTCCACAACAACCTGTTCGATCTTCATCCTGTCGAAGTCGCTTGGCTTCAAATCACCACTGAAGTAATACGGTTTCTGATCATCATAATATAAATCATGTTTGCCAGATTCAACAATTTCATCAAATAAAGGGTTTGATAGAGTGTCATGCGCCCAAGATGCACCAAGATCGTAAGGCTTCAACCCTGATTTGTCGGTTAGAATACGGCCACCTAGACGATCTCTTGCTTCGAGTAAGATAAAGTCAACGTTGTGTTTGGTGAGATCTTGGGCAGCCTTCAAACCAGATATCCCACCTCCAATAATAACCACCGTTGTTTTATACTCAGTCATGAAGCTGTCAGGTTTCAGCAGTTAATATGGGGTTTAGTTTCCAAAGAAATGTATAGGAGATAAGTTCCTATCATAATATGAAAAGAATTACAAACTGATAAAATATTCTTTCCTTAGATCTGGCAAACGGCTGTGCAGCTCTTGCTCTTTGTAGATCCATCCAGTCACATACAATTTACAGATTTAGGGAAATCAGGTTCAACTCAAAAAAACAAAACTTTTTATATAATATCTTTCTGGAATATAAACTATTTAATCAAAGTCAACTACAACTCATCGTGCTTCGTATTATCATTTTCATCTTGTTGTTCAGCGTTCTCTAGTAGTTGAGTAATCTTTGTGTCATATCCCACCCATTCCGGAATCTGTCTTCTGGCTCTATCCAATTTAGGCTCCTTTGTCAACGGATTATTACATAGATCAATTGTCTTAGCGGTCTTTAAGCTTTCGTCATCACACCAAGTTTCACACCATAGCCATTCTTGCGGCAACGAATGAATCTTGATTGAATGTTGCAGGTTGTTTGGAAGATCTTGGTCCAAGTTACTTAATGAGCCTGGGTCTCTAGACAGTGATTGATAATGCTGTCTCAATTTATCACCGGCAGCCATATTTCTAAACTTTTTCAAATCAATTACATATAAAGCACTAATGTGGTATTTGAACTTATCACCCAATAGCTTCTTCCAGTAACCTTGTTTCCAAAATCTGAATCCTTGCATTTCATCTCTTGATTCGCCCATTGGTGTATATCCATAGGGAGCACCTTCTAGATCTAAATCAACAAGTTCCTTCATGTCAGTTCTCACAATTTGATCAGAATCAACAAAGATAACCTTGTCAAGATCTTGCGGGAATAAAACATCCAAGAATAAAATCTTATAACCCCAAATAGTTCTTTGTTTTTCTCTTTGTTCTCTTAGCCACATTGGCCATTTATAAGTGATCAAATCGTACTCAAATCCATATTCTTTGGCTAAGATTGGTAAGTGTTTCTTAAGCTTTGGAGACATATAATTTTCAATCAACCAGAACTTTACTGTATGTTTGGTATGTGTCATGACTGATGCTGTCATAATGCCTAAAAATCTTTCGTATAAATGTCCACTAGCAACAGTAAATATGTTGATCTCTGCTTGTTTAGATTTCTTGGATTTATTAAACTTACCCATCACCTTACCAAAGAATCCAGATGATTCTGCGTTTTCATCAATGTTATTGATCAAACTTTGGGTCTCTTTTCCAGAGTTCTTTTTAACAACCGGGTAAATTGTCAAACCAGTTAAATCCAAGACTGCTAGAGTGTATTCAAAGATACTAGTATCTTCATATGGAGTTAACTCGCTGAATTTGTCAGCAACATCAACAAGTGAGTAAATGTTAGAGCTCTTGGTATCAGGCTTAATTCCAAATTTCCAAATACCCGGATTTGATTTTAGTTGCAAGTATCCTAAGTTGGACATCACATTTGTATCTGAATAAACATTTCCATTTTGATCCAAGAGTTCAATTGCTAGTCCAGATGGTGCGATTGAAAGGTTTTCCAAAGATCTTGCATGACCTTGAACCAAAATATTGGATAATTCATATGAGCCTTCGACTGATCCGGTAATATCGAGCTTAACATTATCTAAATCAGTACTGGCTTCCTTTATGTTAACAATCCACGAATATGGAACATCGACATCTAATGTGAAAAGAGTCTTTTCAGGAACATTGTCAAAAAATGCTTTTAATTCAGAATCATCAAATTCGCCATCATTGTCGAATGCAACCTTAGTTGGGTAAACGCCTCTGTAAAACCTCTTGATAGGAATCTCTTCTTGTTCCATAAGGGGTCTTAAATAAATATTCACGGAAACAAATGGCATATCATCAAGAATAGAAGAAATAGCAAGTATCTTTTGTGCGATTTCAGTCATTGGATCAATAATTAAGGAAACGTCAATGAGAGTTTGCTCTGAGTGGTTGAGTGTTAAACGAGTTGTGCTTTCAAGAGAGCTCGTGTCATGCCTTGGTAAGTTTGAAGCAACGACAAAGTCGTCTCCACTGAAAAAGAATGTATTGGTTACAGTCCATGCAATAAACTCAAACCAATCAAACTTGTCTGCAAAGTTACCACCGTCAGCAAATTCTAGATTGTTTTGAGAAATTAGTGATTCGACATATGACAAACGTAGGCTGTTCTCATAGTTTAATAATAGCTCAAACTGGTTCTGGTTGACAACAGCTTCATCACTCAAATCAATGAATCTGCCACTTAAGAATAGGAACATACTTGAATCATCTAAGTGATTAACTCCAAAAGTGGACTTCAAATCTAAAGTTGGAACACCGCCAAAAGTTTCAATATCTTCATTGAGGTAATCAATAGCTTTTTTAACATCACTTTGTAAGAACAAGTCAAGTTGAGAAACTGCTTCAACACCAGAATAGTCCACAATTTTGACTTTAATGGATTCATTCGTCTTCTTGTCGGCAAATCTAATGGCTTTCAAAACCTGGTCTCTAAAATATTTTGATCCAAGAGAACCAATCAAAGTAATGGTTTTCGGAGAGCTGCAATTCTCGTTTGTACAGTCGTTTTTGAATGTAGCAATTCCTTCCTTTAAATTGTAATAGCTTTCAGCTGTTGATTTGGATGGTAATGGCTTGTATGCATCTTGCATATACTCGATTGTTTCAGGGATCAAAAACGGAACTCTTTCCTTGAAAGCATCTTTCCGCAAATAGTCCTTAAATGAAACCCCCTTTTCAATCTTGCCAGCCTTAAATTCAGTATATAGATAATTAATATCATTTATTGTTTGACCACTCATAGCATGTTGCCATTGTTTTGTAAGATCAATGAACACTCCGTTGGTAATAGCATATGGTTTATATGTAATTGCAAAGGCCTTCTTAAAGGCATCAATTGGCTTGAAAAGAGATTTCTTATCAAAATCAGTAGGAATCTCTATTTGTTTCAATCGGTCGACGTTACCTGTAGGTTCTGCTAACAAGTCATTTAGCGTAAATAAGTATCTCAATGCATCGTTGGTTCCTTTCTTTTTAGCAATATACATAAATTGTTCAGATGCAACAAGATCTTCGTCTGTTTGGATAATTGGGACGATACCAACTCTTTGCGGGATTCTGTTACTCAAAACAGAATTGATGATGGTGAGAGTGTAGTATAACTGAGAAGGGTCGGCAAGGTTGATAGCAAAAACAACATCGTGGATATTTTCGGAAACAGCTGGAATAGATCCAGGTGCTGGTGGTGCAGCATATATCTCTCTAGCCCTTCTATAACTCCTATATTGATGGTCAACCTCTAGATCATTGAAAAAAGTTATTGCTGTTTCATGCCCAGACAAATCGTACCTTCTCATGGAATTTGTCAATTCAGCAGTTGCTGATATTATGTGAGAAGTAAAGTCGTAGATAGTATCTTTAGCAATAGTTTTAGGAACACCAACATACTCTAAAGAATTGATAAACTCTAATTCTCTTTTCAGGGCCTTCAAGATCTCAAAGACGTTCAGTTGTTTGTCGGCTACTAAAACACCGTTGACATAAAAACCATTAGATATTCCTGTTTTATAACTTTTCACTGTGAATTCCATAAGATCTTTGAACTCTAGTTCATCTAATTCAAATTGGTGGGCAGCAACCTGAGATGCAAATTTTGGGAAATCTTGAACAACTGTTTTTAAAAACTCAAATTGTTTCGTACTGTTATCTGAATATGTTTGGATTAATCTTGTTAATTTCATATCTAGATTGCTGATTTCTTCCTTCTTGATACCTTTAATATCCTTATGATACGTTGTGAAGTAATCGTCTGCTTCTGGTATATTATCAACTTCTGGTTGATCGTTTTCTTCTTCGAAGTTCATTTTAGCTTGTTGTTCTTCTGTGAATCCTCTATCATCGATTACTATGTAGTCTGTTCTCTTCAAAGTTAAATCAACACCATATCCTCCCAAAACATCACGACCTTGAGCTTTAGGGTCTGGGATGTATCTCCATATAAAGCTTAATTTCCCAGAAAGCGCAAATTGGTACAAGTTAACGAAAAAAATTTGAAACTCTTCTGATTCATAATTACCATACAAAGTAAAAATATTGTCAGAGTTTCCGATAACTCTATCAAACGGTAACAGTATATCATCCTTTGGAATATGTTTCGTTACGGTCTTTAATGCAAAAACGTCATCAGTTTTGCAATAAGTGTAATCACCTTGTTGGATCCAAGCAGGCGATCCATCTGGGCAGAGTTCCTGGACTGCAATAGATTTAGTGTAGTGCTGGTAATGTGATTCTATTCTCGGAGAATTGATTTTGTTCGATAAATTGATATCAATAAATGCTGTTTGTAAATCCGAGCCCACTAGAGAAAGAGCATATTCATAGAATTCTTTATCAGAAATTGTGTGTTCTTCTTCAAGTGTCACTTCGTAATCTTCCATTTCTTCATCATAAAATGTCTGAATACCTAACAACTTAGTGACTAGTGGTATGTAGAGTGATTCATTCTCGGCACAAAATGATTCAATGACATTTAACTTAAATGGTGTCTTGTTCCAGTTACTGACGAGGTTCAGATCGATGGAATGATCTGGCAATTGCTTGCTATATATACCAATAACCTGGACCAGGATGTGCAGTATCAAACCTATTAATATCATTATCAGCTGGCAATATTTTATTACCCAAATGGTCTCTTGTATCGTTAATTGTTGAAATGGTATACCTAGTCAGATCTGTGTTCTTACATAGTCAAGTGGTCCTAATCATTTTGGCAGGTTTTCGCTCGATTTCTCCAGATCTGTGTTTCGATCTCAGACCAGGAATTGAATTAAGACTGACTCATTTTAACTTTGATGGTTAGTATTCGTTAAAAGTGAAGCGGAATAGTTTACCTTTCAATAGAGGGTCCAACAAAAGGCTATATATAAGGTATATTACTCGTTGCAATGTTAGGAAGAACGATTCTGAGAAGTCCCGCTTTGATTCGTCTAGGCAGGACTAGGCTAAACTCCACATCTGATTACTACCTTGATTACACCAGACCTGAAGGAACCACTGCTGACCCTAATCAAACTATGGCGCCAACGGTGAAGACTTTATATGAAATTAACAGAGATTTAAGAGATGAAAATGTCGATATTAAAATAAGGGATAAACAAAATTTGGCAACAAGTGATGAAAACTCTAATCCTGGTCCAGGTAAATTTTCTAAAGAACATGGATTTGCTCCAATTGATATGAAGATGCCAATACCTAACCCAGATGTGATTGATCCAGATAATACAGATCATTCTCATATTTTACACGATCATGATCATTATCATAAGCTTCGTATCGAAGAAATCCACGAAAAGATGAACAAGATCCCTACACCCAAGCAATTGAAAGCTTATCTTGATAAGTTCATTGTTGGCCAAGACACATGTAAGAAGATCATGTCAGTTGCAGTCTACAATCATTATGTTAGAATTAACGATTCTTTAATAAGGCAGTTGGAATTGGAACACCAGGAGAGCTCAAGAACCAAATTGGAAGTGAAAAGGCATTTGTTAGGTGCCCCTATACTTGAAGAAACAGATTCAAAATTTGAAATCGATAGATCTGATTTAGATAGCTATGATGAATTACCAGAGTTAGAGAAATCAAACATTCTGTTACTTGGTCCTAGTGGCTCAGGGAAGACTTTGATAGCCAAAACACTAGCCAAAGTGTTGAGAGTGTCGATTGTGATACAAGATTGTACATCGTTGACACAAGCTGGTTATGTGGGTGAAGACATTGAATCTTGTATTGAAAAGCTATTTGCTAAATCTGGCAATGATGTTGATTTATGTGAGCGGGGCATTGTGGTCCTTGATGAATTAGATAAATTGGCAAAGCCTTCGGTGCATTCTGGAACTAAAGATATTTCAGGAGAAGGTGTTCAACAAGGTTTGTTGAAGTTGATTGAAGGTACTAATATAACAGTTCAGGGTAAAAAGTATGCCAACAAGACCCAAGTCACACCAGCTAAAAATCCTGATGATTCATTTACCGTTGACACCTCCAATATTTTGTTTGTTGGTATGGGTGCATTTGTTGGATTGGATAAAATTGCGGCTAGAAGGATTAGATCTTCCCAAAATTCAGAAAAGAAAGAAATCGGTAATAATTCAACTACAACAGATCAATCTGAAAGTAGACAAATAGAGAAAGTTAAAATTAAAGATGGCAGAAGGGTCTCCGCACTTGAATTGGTGTCTTCTGAAGACCTTGTAGCATTTGGATTGATCCCTGAGCTGATTGGTAGAATGCCTGTGATCACTTCTCTACAGTCGCTTACTACATCAGACCTTGAACAGATTCTAACAGAACCAAAGAACTCAATTATCCAACAGTATGAATATTTGTTCTCTAAGCTTGGTGTACGGTTAGCCATTACCAAAGAAGCTATCAAAGTTATTGCCGACCAGTCGATCAAAAACGGAACTGGTGCAAGAGGTTTACGTAGCATTCTTGAAAAAGTTTTATTATCAGCAAATTATGATTGTCCCGGAAGTGGGATTTCCTTTGTCTTAATCAATAAACAAGTGGTTAATGATTTTGTTGAAACGCTCGAAGGGGGAGGTATTGGGGAATTGAAAGCTAAATACCATGGTAGAGGTGACATTTTCAAGTTTTTAGAAGAACTCCAAAAAGAAGATATTGGATTGATGTGCAAGATAGAAGAAGAATGTGGAATTCCAAAGTCCCAAAGGCTGGAAGTCTCTAAAGGTTTGGATACTGGAAATGGTCAAGAAAGAGAGTATGCTATCTAGAGTAATGAATAGTTTGTCTATATTATTTATACATTAACACTTACGAAACACTACTTTGTACCAACCTATCTATGGTAGGGAGCATTGGGCCAGTAATCTATGCATTTTGAGGCTGTGCAATGAAATTTTATTGCCAGAATCGCAAATTTGAATATTTTATTTGGCAATCAGTTAGTTTTACCTGAACACAACTGCTTTGTTCCTGTTTTGTGCTTATATTCTGTGGATAAATAATAGAGTCTCGAATTAAAGGACACATTATCAGAATACAATTCATCTATAGAGCATCAAGATGTCAGATGAAGTCACGGATACAGCTCTTAAAACAAAGGAAGCCGTCAGCAAAATCATAGAGGCCAAACTTCATGGCGCTAAGCCAACCACCATCAACACTGGTGATAGGTCTGATCCGGCGTATGTCAGGTATACCCCAACAAATGTATTGGACGCTTCATCAGATGGCTCTGGTGCGGATAAACAAAGAATAATCAAGATCGTGGATAAAAAGGTGGATCCAATGTTACCACCAAGTTTCAAGATTCGCAAAACCCCACAACTACCGAGTGAGACTGAACCTGCTCCTATTCTACATGAACAATCAACTGCAAAGTTAACCGCAGAAGATCAAAAGAAGTGGTATATCCCACCCGCTATATCCAACTGGAAAAATACAAATGGTTTCACTATTAGTATAGATAAAAGATTGGCCGGTGTGGGGAAAGATGAAGATGCAAATATCATTAGTGATAATTTTGGTAGTTTGAGTTCAGCTTTGGAAAATGCAAGTAAACAAGCTAAAGAGGAGTTAAAGCTAAGAGCCAAATTGAAGAAGAAGTTGGATAAACAACAAGTCCTAGAAAATCAACAGCGTCTGAGTAAGATTGCACAAGAGGCGAGAAGTGGCAATAAGACTAAAGGGAGCCGATGGGATGACGATAACGATGATGATGAAGATCCTGAAAAATTAAAGGCAGCGTCATCTAGAGAAAGAGCTAGGGCGGAGAGAAGAAGAAAGACTGAAAGAGAATTAAAAATGGGATCTATGAGTACAGAACGTAAGATTAAGATGCTGGCCAGAGACCAGGGTCGTGATATATCTGAAAGGGTGGCCCTAGGAATATCAAAGGCAACGGATGCCGAAGCTAACAAGCCAAAGATGGAGACAAGATATGACTCTAGATTGTTTTTAAATGCTGCTGGTGCAAATGCAAGACACAGTAAAGACCAAGTTTACGATACTCCTTTGTTTGCCGCACAAGAAGCTTTCAACGATATATATAGAGCTAGGGCTAGTGGCAGTGGAATGGAGGGTAAGGATGACTCTGACACTATTGATGATCAGATGAAGAAGTTCGGAAATGAGGAAAGGTTTGATAACTTGTCCCATAAATTTAAGGGAGGTAAGAGTGAAAGCAAATTGGCGTCTACTGGACCTGTTATGTTTGAAAAGGATACTGGAAACAATTCTTTTGTTAAATCTGAGGAAGGACATTATGGGTTAGATGATAGGGATGCTAAGAGAAGAAGAAAGGACTAGTTGGATAGTGCACTTGTATAATAATGTATAATAACATTGGTTATTCAGATTCTAAAACGATTAATAGCAAGTATTTTCTGGTCAGTGGTATAGGAAAGTGTAATTTATTACGGCCAGTGTTCTTGGATCATTCGGTTGTGAAAGAAATGTCCTGGTTAAATTGTACTTGGCCAAAAGGCTAAAGAACACCTCCGAGAAAAACGAAAAGAACCAAGAAAACTGATTCGGCCTGTAATACTAGAATATAGCTTATATCTATGATCTAGTTAATTTGTGAAAAAACCAGCGAAGGGGTAGAATCAATCTTTGTGAATAATGTCAAAGTAATTCACTTTTCGAGGAGAGTTAGGGAAGTTGGGGAAGTAAGTGTAGACTGTGGTTGGCTCATGGACGGGGCTGTCCTGCACTGACTCGCTCTCCAGGGCTGCCCAATCATATAGGGCGCAGAATTTGTATACTGAACATATGCGATAGGGCATATATGGATAAGGGTCTTTCAGTAATGGACCCTTGATGCGCCGAGCAGCTTCGTGTATGTTCCCAGAGATAATATCTATAACTACTGATGGTAATCCTTATGAACAGATAAAACCACATACAATCAAGCAATCAAGCACACGCCAATTGATACGATATGATGCGTGAGTAAAGAATAATGAGCAGCGGGCCAAGAGAACAAGAGAAATCCAAGACCGGCGCGGATGAGAACCGACAATCAGCCGATCAAACGGTGCTAAGAGATCTATTTTTTCATGTACAAGGTTGAATCGGGATCTGTACGCCTATCTGTACGCCTAGAAATTTGTCATCTATTCCGAATCCTGATAAAACTATTGTTAATTTATCGTTTTCTCTGAGTCATCTGCTACCTAAAGTTAAATTATCAATTTATTCTATTTCGTTCATTACTTCAATTGATAAAGAAAGAGACCTGATTCGGGAATCTTCAAAAGATAATAACTGAAAACTGTTGAAATAGCACTGCTTAAAGCTAAACAACCAAGAAGAAAAAAACGGTCCCTTACAACCTTATCAGTATAAATAGCCCTTTTCTTCAGACTTTAAATTTTTATCTAATTATATTCCACTCTTTGTTTTATGTGGCATCAACTAGAACCCACAAGTGCCCATGTCGCCTATGCTCTTTTAGGTACAATATCTTTGTTCTTCTCATTGGTCTCATTGATTCTTAAAGAACAGCTTTTTGTGGGAGAAGCTATTGTGGGAACTTTATTTGGATGTATAATTGGTCCCTATGTTCTTAACTGGTTTAATCCATCAGATTGGACTGATAATGTTGATGAATTAACGATGGAGTTATCAAGATTGATCTTAATTATTCAGTTATTTTCAACAGGCGCAGAATTGCCTTCCAAATACATGAAGAATCATTTCAAATCGCTCACTATTGTTTTATTTGGAGCCATGATTGCTGGATGGTTGGTGTTGGCTATTTGCGTGTATTTATTATTCCGCACATTTGGACTCAGTTTCTCAGATTCGTTGCTTGTCGGTGCTACTTTTGTTGCTACTGATCCGGTGTTGGCTGCTGCCATAGTGGGCAAATCCAAGTTTGCGGAAAGGATTAGAGTTGACGTTAAGAATTTAATACAGGCTGAATCTGGTGCTAATGACGGTCTAGCTTTCCCTTTTGTTACTTTATCCATCAATCTTGTCCTCAATAGACCAGATAATGCACATGCTGGTACAATCGTCAAAGACTGGATAGTGTTAGGTATATTGTACCAGTGTGCTTTTGGTGTTGTCTTAGGAGTTGTCATTGGCTTTTGTGGAAGGAAAGCAGTGTTATTCACTAAAAAAAAGAACTGGATAGATATGGAATCCTTTTTGGTGTTCTATATTGCGTTATCCTTTATTAATACGGGACTGGGAAGTATTCTGGGTTGTGATGACTTGTTAGCAAGTTTTTCAGCCGGTTGTGCTTTCAGTTGGGATGGTACACTTGAAACTACTTTGCACCATCGTACGCCTAAATCAGTTAAGCTTGGTGATGACCTTAGTTTCGAAAATGGAGAGCAGGAAGAAGAGGTGTATGAAGAGGAGGAGGAGGAGAATGACGAAGAAGAGGAGGAGGAAGAGGAAGAGGAGTATGATGAAGAAGAGGAGCACGTATACCATGAAGTTATGATTTCCACTGTTATTGATCTTTTATTAAACACTGCTTACTTTGTTTATCTTGGGTCTATTATTCCATGGTCCAGTTTTTCACAATATGCTTGGAGATTGGTCGTTTTGGGTCTTTGTTTCATATTCTTAGCTAGAGTGCCTGCTTTATTAATATTACAGCCAATTGTTCCTGATCTAAGATCTTGGAAAGATGCTCTTTTTGTTGGTCATTTTGGTCCAAGGGGTGTTGGTTCTATCTTCTGTTCCCTTTTGGCAAAGCATTTACTTGAACAAAGTTCAGATAACTTAGAGAAACATCAGGTTCTATATGATATCATTTGGACGATCGTGACATTTATTGTTGTCGTGTCTATCATTGTTCATGGTTTATCGATTTGTGTTTTCACTATTTATACAACTGCTAAGAAAATCCCTATTCGTAAGGGTGCCAAGAAGAATAGCTCAGATTCCGAGTCGATTGAACTTCGTGATATTGCACGCATGAAACATAAGAACTCTGATTCAGAAGAATTAGATCCTGTGGCTATTGCCAAACCTGCACCAGCTTTTGTTCCTTCTTCTCAAAATCCATACACTGAAGAGCTAGCAACTTCCAGAAAGAGGATTTCCAAGTTTGTCATATCTTCAGTTCAACAACAGTCAAAAACCTCGTTATCAGCCTCTCAATTCCCAAAGTACGCATACATGTACAAGAATTCAATAGTCTTAGTCGATTCTAGTGGAGACGTTTTAGATGAGTTTGATATTAAGTCGGACAGTGGGTTCACTAGCAGCACCGGTTCGAATTCTCTGGTTGCGTACCGAACTGATAATGAAATTTACATTGAGAATGGGGATAAGGTTATTGTTAGACGGTACAAGATTGAAGATATTATTTAATACTTTTCCCACATACACACTTGTACATATGTATATCATTTTTAATTTAATAATCGTTCGCTTTCGGATTTTGTCATAAACCGAGTGTTACATATTTATAAAGGCATAAAATCGTGCATTTATTACTATATCGTCTAAATAATCCATGGAATGTGTTTTGCTGAAAAAGTCTATATGTCCTGGTGAACATGAAAAAAGCGGAAAATGTATACATGTAATATATATTTAGGATTGAATGTAATCTAAGAAGTTTATAATAGATTCCTTTGTCAAAACTTCGGAAAGTTTATTCGAAAACTTACGAACTGCCCATTGGCAGTGAGTGCTTATCTATCAGGAATATTTGTAAATAGAAAAATTGAGATATTGTAAAATTAATTTCCATCCGTCGCTCTTTTGAAGCTCAATTTACTCAGCGATTTACTCCCATTTGCTGATAATTTAGGTCTACTCAAAGGAACTGTCCCGTTTGGCAGGATCTCTGATGATGACGATGATGTTTCCTCGTTGTGGAAAAAGTTGGTGAAGTCGATTTCAGCATCAGGTCTCTCCCCCATTGGTTTCTTTGCTGCTGCACAGGTTGACTTTGCTCTTCTCTTTTTCATGCTTGTCCTATTGTCCTTGTCATTGTCAGTATCGTTGAGTTCGGGTAGAGTGAATCCCAGTATCACTAAAAGTAGGGCTATTGACCATCTACCTCCCGTGAAAAGGTACACGGTAGCGGCAGCGACTGTTACCAGTTGTGTGGAAATCATTTATGTTATAATATTCTATGCTATGTTGAATAATATACGGTGTCTTATAACGAAGGGGTCATGTTTTGTTTTCATAGATGGTTGTTTCTGCTGACTCACATGACTATTCTTATGTTACTAAAAACCGCCAACCAACCTTACTAAGCTATAAAAGGTTGTTGACTAATTAGAATCTTACGATGAGATCATCATTTTTGAGGTCGATTAGAGCCGATCGCCTAGACATTGTGACATCATCCCCTGTGACAGGCCTATTGTTGTGGCCCATTTTTAGCTAAAAGTGAACTTTTTTGGAAACTAAATGGTATATCTCATTAGAGTGATATTTAACTGCTGTTCAAAAGTTAGTATCTTGGTTACATTAAACTGTTGTTGGCTGATAACGATAAAAGTTTGTTGTTTTGTATAGGAAATAAAAATTTGGTCTATTCTTGAGTTTATTCAATATTTATAATTTCGGCCATAGTTTAGAAGGAATAACATTTTGAGATGTCTAAAGTAGGCAGCCAATCTTCAAAGTTCCCAGAATATTGAAAATTGCCCTGAACCTATGCAGCGTTATTAAAACCAGCAAGGAGACACAGTTACTTTCAGCTTAGCTTGAGACTTTCCAACGTCTTTACTTATATACGACTTTACATCAGTGGTTTTTTAAAAAAGATAAAACTGTTTTAATTTCGGTAGTTTCTAAAATAGAAGTAGCATGCTTCTATGCATGTTACTTTTGTTAAAGTATTCGTAGCAAAATAATAAAACAAATGTTTTAAACATGTGAGGGGGAGTAAAAATAATAAGCTTTAAAATATCCTAATAATCTTTCAATTTCATGCTTCTATTAAATGTACAAAAATTAAAGAATAAAACCAATGAAAAATAAATATGATAAAATATCCTTAACGGTTAGACTTGGCAACTCTTTCTAATTCATCCTTCTTCTTGATAGCGTAAGAGGTAGAAGAACCCTTAGCAGCGTTGATTAATTCTTCAGCTAAACATTCAGCAATGGTCTTGATGTTTCTGAAAGCAGATTCTCTAGCACCAATGGTCAATAAAGAAATAGCTTGGTTAACTCTTCTTAATGGAGAAACATCAACAGCTTGTCTTCTGACGGTACCGGCAGAACCAATTCTGGTGGAGTCTTCTCTTGGACCAGTGTTAACAATAGCATCAACAATAACTTGTAATGGGTTTTGGTCGGACAAAACGGAGATGATTTCCATAGCGTGCTTGACGATTCTAACAGCCTTTAATTTCTTACCGTTGTTTCTACCGTTCATCATTAATGAGTTGGTTAATCTTTCAACAATTGGACATTGTGACTTTCTGAATCTCTTGGAAGCGTATCTACCAGCAGTGTGGGAAACAAAGACTGGTTGTCTAATTTGGATGTAGTCAGTTAATGAGATATCCTTAACAGTAACATCTTCGAAAGACCACTTGTTGAATAACTTGACTTCTTGTGCACCAGCTTGGACGTCCTTTGGAATTGGAGTAGCTAATTCAACGAACTTAATTTCAACTGGTTCAGAAACGATTTCTTGTTCGTATTCTTCAATTTGTTCAACTTGTTGTTGTTCTTCGACGTCAGACATTTTATGATAGTTTTGTTTGATTAGTGAATAGTAATTATCGAAACTTACTAAAGTATTAAGGATAAAAGGTTTGTTATTATGAATATAAACATTAACTGTACCTAGCTGAATAAATTACAGATAGTAGTGAAGGAGGTTTGAGATCCACGAAGGCATCCTTCGCAAACCCGCGCTAACCCAACCTGGCACATAGTTAATTTTCATCACCATACAAATTTTTTCAACCCAAAATTTTTCAGATTCGCAACACCAAAAAGTGTGTATCACTCAACTTTCTATTGTCTTTGAAGCAAAAAACACAGTCACACCTTCCTATTATAGTAATGCAATGGTTAATACACGACTTTATTTTCTTATCCCAGAAATTAACTCATTGGCCCAATTAGGAAGGCAAAGTTCAGGAGGTGTTACCCTGCGCTTCACCCACAAATTGACTTCTTGAACCAATTAGGAAGGTAAAGTTTAATTTGAGGTTACCCGGATTCTTTGTTGTGGAATCATAGTTGATCAAGGCGGTGCAGGAAATTTTGAGGGAGAGAGATTCCTTGCTTGTTGTTTCCCTAGGATGTATGCTATGCTACTCTGCTCAACTTTACTCAGGCACATGGCGTTACGTTATCTCCTGAAATAATGGCACATAAACAAACTACAATCGTGTTAGCAATTCAAATCCATTTATCCCTGGAAAAAGATTATATTGTCAACTCGCCAACTATACTATTTCGGTTCAAAGAGAATCCAAAACTTGAGACTGTCTAAAGACAGGTTTACTTTGTGAGCTGAATCTGTAGAGTTTTGGGTGGATTTGTTACTTGTCAATTTTCGTAAGACTTTATTTTATTGCTGTTATTCCAGACAGTTCATTTTTGTTTGAACCCTGGTTCTATAAATGTGTATTTGACATCTCTTGTTTTCGATCGCCAACTCCCTCACTCTCTCAAGATTCTCGACCCCATCAGTGAGAAAGGAAGATGATGAAGAATCAGTCAATCACCAGGATTACGCTTTCCCCGCACTTCATGTACTTTGAGCAGAACTCACTCCATCATTTTGGGAATGCGCCACGGGGGACTTTGCCCGTGCTGCCGTGCTGCCTGTAGTGCGGTCCTCCCTGGCCATGCTCCATACACATATACACATACATTTACCCCAGCTCCAATCCCAGAAAATGCAACGCATAGTCATCTGTCTTGGTATAATCTCTAATTAACAACCCGTCAGCCGAAACTTAACATGTTTCTCTCTCTTCTCCTGTTCACCATCACATCACTTCACTTCTTTTTATTCACCAGCCAAACAAAATCTCAATCCGGTCAACTATCAACAACCTTTTACCCCATATTTGCAGTTGCCCTTCATCTCATTTGTTGATACTGCTTCTTATCTTATAAATACTCATTTACTCCCCTCAATTCCTGTATCTTCTTTTATCCCCATATATTTGCTACTCTTCTTCTCACAGCATAACCAACACTTTTGAGCGTTCAATCATCAAGCCCATATATATAAACTTATATACCATTAATGACCTCAGACAAAATCACATTTGCTGGTGAAGATAAACTCCCTCGATTACCCGTCCCAACTTTAATTGCCACTGTTGAACAAGCCTTGGATGCTCTAAGGCCTCTCGTTCCTGTAGAGGAATATCAAAGACTATTGGATAAATCAATTGACTTTTTAAATTCCCCCACCATCAAAGTCTTACAAGAGCATTTAATCGAAAGTTCTAAAATCAATTCAAACTATTTGGAAAGTGAAGGTATATCTCCAACAACATCAAATGTCTATGGTGATCTTAGAGGACATACTCTACCAAGAAATCCATTCTTCATCCTTGAGGATGATCCCTTAAAGTCATTTGCTCCAAGCCAGGCTTTTAGAGCTTCCATTTTAATCACTTCTTCTTTGAGATTTATTGCTGCCCTAAGAAATCAAATGTTGAAACCTGATTTCTCTCCAAAAAGTGGTAATCCTTTATCAATGTCATCATATGCCAACCTATTCGGTACAACCATTATACCATTTAATAATGGTGTCGCTATGAAAAAAGCACCAAGTTTTGCTGATTCTAGACATATCATAATTATGTCAAGGTCTCAATTCTATAAATTGGAAGTGCTATCCGAAGATAACTTGGTTTGGTTTACCAAACATGAATTGAGCGCAATTATCAAAGAAATTATTCAAGACTCAAATAAGGCTGATTCGATTGATACCGCACGACATGCAATTGGTGCATTCACCACAGAGATGAAAGCAACTTGGAAATATGCGAGACTGCATTTAGAGAAAACTAACAAAGATAGCTTAGAAATTATTGATAACGCTTTGTTTGTTGTCTCTTTGGATCATGAAGCCCCTAAACAAGAACAAGAAAGAGTTCAAGTAGTGTCACATGGTACTTCAAAAATTGATCAAAACGGTATCCAAATTGGTACTTGTACAAACAGATACTATGATAAGTTGAATTTGATTATTACTCAAAATTCAGTTGCTGCATGTGTCTACCCAGCTGCATGTATGGATGGTACTACCGTTTTAAGATTCATCAGTGATATTTATACGGATTCAGTTTTAAGATTGGCTAGAAGAATCAATGGAAATAATTATACTCTATGGAGGGGAACAAATACTGTTCCTATTAATGATACAATTGAAAAACCAACATTTGAAAAAATTCATTTCCATTTAACACCTGAATTGAAATCTGGCTTGCATTTAGCTGAAACTAGATTAGCTGATATCATTCACCAACATGAATACATTTCAAGAACGATTACCAAATTTGGTAATGACTACATCATGGGTAAGATGAACCTGCCTTCGGATTCATTGGTTCAAATATGTATTCAAATCACATATCATGCATTATACGGTAAGATGGCATCGACTTTAGAGCCAGTTACTACTCGTAAGTTCAAAGATTCCAGAACTGAGCCTATTTGTGTTCAAAGTGAAACGATGCTAAAACTATGTCAAGGTTTCATTTCGCAAGCTTCAAACAAGCAAAAATGGACTCTTGTTTTAAATGCAATCGATGAACATTCATCAAAGGTTAAAAATGCCATTCATGGTAAAGGTTTCGAGAGACATTTATCTGCTTTAAGATCTGCTTTTATTCAAAAGGAACTATTGTATAAGTTACACCCTCTTTTACCAAAAACTAGCTCTGCTACTGACGACGGAATCGTCCCACCATTTATTTTCGAACCTTCTTTAGATTTACTCTATAAGCCTGAATTGTTGGTTGCTAACTGTGGTAATCCTGCATTAAACTTATTCGGTGTCACTCCTGCTATCCCAACTGGTTTTGGTATCGGTTACATCATCAAGGATGATGCACTTGCTGTTGTTGCTTCATCACAGTGGAGGCAAACGGATAGATTCTTGGATACTTTCACCAGTGTCATTGATGAAATGAAATCTATTTGGAAAGAAGTTGTCTTGGGATCAAGCAGCAATTCTGAAACTATCGACACCACGAATACTAATGCAGTTCCTATTTTAGCAAAGAATAATACAGGTGCCGTGGATGGTGGTAGAACATCAGGTACGAGTAGAGCGAGAGAATTGGAAAGTTATCTGAGCTCTATTCCAATGTCACTGTTACAATCAAATAATTCAACCATGGCAAAATCATCCACTACTGCAAAACCTCCGTTATCAAATTCAAAAACTAGTCTTAGTATTTTGGGTGGTTACGATTACTTTGATGTTGGCGAGTTGGCATTAAGGTCGGGAATGCAAACAGCTACACATAGTGAAACAGTTTCTAGATCTGATAGTGCGACTGATTTGAAGGATTTAAATAAAGGTATTAAAGATGTCGGTAAGAAGTTAGTCGTTACTGAAGAACTCTAGTTCTTGAATGCCAGTATTTTTTTCGCCCTTTGATAGTGTCTTATGTTTTTTTTATATGTTTTCTTGTCTTTTGTTGTTGTTCTCTGTTAATTCTTTGATTGTGTTTCTTATATTTTATTTGCTGCTTATATTTATTTTTAGGTTGTTTCTACTATTTTCTAACCATTTCATCTTGTTTATGCGTACGTGTGTGTCTTTTTCGCTATTCATTTTTATACTTTAATTTAATTGTTTTATCATTTTATTCGTTCGTTAATAATCTACAAGTGTGGAACAAAAAATCTGTACACATAAAAAGGCCAAAATTGTGGACCAGATTTATCATTGTTCAATATCATGGTTAACCTTTCGTTTCTGTTTATACTCCTCATCGACACCTCTGAAATTATACGCTAGTATCAAATTAGCTAATATCAAACAACTTGCGGAGATGATAAAACAAACCCATAAATAACCATGTTCAGCTAAAACACCAGTGAAATAGGGTGAAATCGTCCTAGCGGCCTGTTTACTAATATTAACCGTCCCCATAACTTTTGGCAAATCGTCATAGTGCATTATTGTCGATAGTAAGATCTGTCTGGGAACAACGTCGATAGCAGCGGTGAATTGATACAAGTACCAGAACACAACTGCAATTCGCAAATTGTAACCTAAGACAGGTATCGCCATGAAGAACAACCCGCAAGGTATTTGCGTGAACACTGATGCTTTGATCGGTCCGAGAAGCTGAACTATCAGTGCTGAAGGAATGGCTGATATGGAGGATATAACGTCCGATGTGGCGAATAGGACACCTAGTAACGCTGCTGGGATCGCATATTTGTATTTAAAGTAATAGACAGCCCATGCGGGAGGTAAAAAGCCATATCCGAATGAATCTAACGTGAATGAGATCAATAGCTTAATCAGAATGTCTTGGGTGTCTTTGGAGAGACCTGTAATTGTTTGGTGTTCGATGGTGGATCTGATGATTGTTGTTCGTCTCTCTTCGCTGTTTGCAGTTGAATGAGACGGTTGTAAAGATAAAGAGGATTCTGCGCTTTGCGAACGAGAAAGCAATGGTTCGGATTCAGCAGATGTGGTGATGGCTACTGATGAAGGTGGTTTGGTATCATAATTTGCAATGTAACTCGGTTCACATTTGTAAGAAAGGAACAACATTGATATGAATTTCAAGATTGAAATTGCACAGAATATGTAGAATGCAGTCTTATAGGCTTTCAAATATGGAAAGTTTAATTTATCAACTAAATATTGAATAAAAAACCCACAACTTAAAGAACCTAATGAAGATCCACAACCTGCAAATAAATAATAAACTGCATAAATCTCCGATCTATGGTTCGGTGGAGTAAGCTTTGCCAGAACAGCTTCTTCAATTGATCTAAACGGTCCTGTTTCATTACCAGACGGTGAAATTACTCCAAATATAGCAGCCAAGAGCAAGTAAACGAAGTTATCAGTACCCGATGCAAAAACAGCACCAGCAGCAAACATTAGGAAACAGCCAATTAGCATAACACCTCTATTCCCAATCTTATTCGAATTCCAAACTAAGAAATAAGAAATAATAGTGTCCCCCGTCATTGTTAATGTCATAAATATACCAATTTGACTTTCTTTCAGTCCTAGTTCCTTCAAGTATAAGGTGAGTACTTGGTTCGTTAAACCATAGGACATCATCCTTATAAAAGCTGTGAACCATAGGAGTCTGATATCAGACGATGATTGTTTCAATGATACCAGAAAATGAGATCCCATGAAGATGAATGATAGAAAAGGTAATTGCGGAATGCTGGTTTTGACCTACAATTGATATGGCAATACCAAAAATGGGTTATCACAGGCTCGTGATCTAAGTGAAGGATAACGGTTCAAATAATAATCTGGAGAAATCTGTACATTTGGCACATCTTAATTGAAGAAAAAAACGGTTTGAATGTTTCTTGTTCACTTAGAGAGTCGATCGATCTGATGACTAATATCATGTGATTTATCGACGCAACTTTTAATGGTCGATCGACGTTAGATGATGGAAATAGTTGACACTTTAATGGACAATGGCAGACTACGAGAGATTTATCTCTCTATGACACATGGAAATTTTATTTCCCTATCCTTATTCTCTACACTACTTAGTGCTTATGAACAGAACTATCAAAGTATAGGTCATAGTCAAGGCTCATTTAGGCAGTACAAGAGTTACTGATAAACCATTGTTTTGAAGACCTTCATTTATTCCACTAAAATATGAGTTCTGGGTACCCTCAACAACAACAGCAGCGGCAACAGCAGCGTGGAATAGACCAAAATTTAGTGAATGCAGCGATGATTCAACAGAAGGAGGATCAAAGACATCAGTCACCTCATGGGGTTGGACAAAAAGATCCGAATCAAAACGAGAGATCACAGTTTGTACAGCACGATCACCAGGCCGATGAATCGCATAGTCCTTCAAATTCGTCAAAAAAGATGAAGAAGATTGCATGTGTTGAATGCAGACAACAAAAAGCCAAGTGTGATGCCCATGAAAGAGCTCCAAATCCGTGCACTAGATGTACCAAAAGAAACATTCATTGTAATTTAAAATCCGATTATAAAAGGACTTTTAAAAGGGCAAAGATTGCACAGATGGAAAGAGAGTATGAACAAATGAGAATGAGATTACAAACATCAGCAACACAACCTCTTCAAAATGCATCTCCAAACTATTTACCACCAATACCCTCATTTTCACCAGCTGCTATATCACCACAAGTTCCATTTCAACAGACTAGACGGTACGTGTCTCCATCTCCATCCCCTGCCCCTTTAACTTCCTCCATGCCTCATCAAAGTTATTCTTCTTCATCTTCACAAGCTATACGATTTAATACTAATATTGATAGTAATGCTATTCAACCAGTGAACCCAACCCAGTATCCTATCACATCAATCAGCTCTCCTTCAGTGCAACCGACTCTTCAACAAAATGTGCCTCGGCCAGTCTACAGTAACATCGCACCAAAAATTGAATTAAGAAATTCAGCGCTGACGGCAACGGCTCAAAAGCAAACTCCACCTGCAATACCAACTACATTGTCTCCAACCAACACAACACCGGATACTTTTAACTTAGGACCATCTGTTAGAAGAGATATTGCAAATTCACCTAAGCTATTCGGGAACAGTATACCAAGACCAGAACCCCTTCCCAGAGAGACATTAGATCCGGGGCTGACTATTTGTTCACCAAAAACACTTGGTGACGTTACTCTAACTTCAGAGCAGATCAAAGTACTATATCTAGAATTTGTGGAGAATTATCATACCATGCTCCCTGTCGTTGATGTTAATAAAGGCATCGAAAGACTTTTCAGACTGTGCCCGATTTTGTTTTGGACAATAATATTTGTGGCATTAAGAAGGCACAATTCAGCTACTTTGTCTAAAGAGAAATCGCATGCTTTGTACTTTGAACTTTCCCCTATTCTAAAGTCAGCAATGGCTGAAATCACAATTTCTCCAATCACAAGGTACACACCAACAGAAGTTGAGGAACCGATTTTGAATGCTTCCAGTGTTTATTCGGTGCAAGCATTTTTATTGTATACTTTCTGGCCACCCTTGACTTCGTCATTGAGTGCCGATACCAGTTGGAACACCATTGGGATTGCCATTTTCCAAGCGATTAGAATCGGTTTACATGCTCCAGGCCATTCTTCTGATGGTATGAAGACGAACAACATGGATTTGTTGAAGGAACAAATCCGAACTTGGATTGGTTGTAACATTGTGTCACAAACAATTGCCACCGCCTTTGGATTCCCTGGATTTGTCCAATTAGATACCTCTTTACTCGTCTCTTGTAAACTTGAGAACTTCCTGGATATTCCGGATTCTTTGAGGCAAATGGTTGAGATTCAGCTATTTGAAGAACAAGTTGCTAAGACTATGAACAGTAATCCTTTGGATCCCTTGAGGTTGGTGGATGCTTCTGAAAGAATACCTCTGTTGCAGTTACTTACTAGAGAGCTTGACCAATTGGAGATAAAACTTTGTTCTGATTTCAATAGTCCGTTAGATGACTTGCGAAGACTCTCTTTGTATTCAGCTAGATTGCATGCTTTGACCTATAACTTTTTGGACAGTGAAAGAGTTGCAGCGTTTGAATTGAATAGAGGTATTGTGAAAGCTTATAATGCGGCATTATCTGTTATTATACATTGTAAAGAAGCACAAAATAGAGATAAACATTTTATTAGATACTTGCCTGGTGTTTATGTTTTAACTATTTGGCAAGCATCCTGTATTATTGCTAAATTGATTCACTCTCCTTATTCTTCACTACTTGATGTAGGTGCTGGTAAAGAAGCCTATCAACATGCTATTGGTTTAACTATGAAGGCTTCTGTTATGAAGCACGATATGGCACATAGATCATCTGGTATTATGCGTACCACATGGGCGATGTTCAAGACTCTCTATGAACGCTCTTCCGTGTTCCAAAGCGTTACTGTTAGATCACGTATGTGTGCAAGTGTGTTTTTTGATTCTCTTTGGATCCTGAGAGAGAAGTGTGGAATGATTAAATTAGCACCTAAGCAGAGAAGTATTTCTACTGTTGAAAATGCTATTGTTGAAAGTGATGAAGGTTCTGAATCTGAAGAATACGAAGATGGAAGTAATTCAAATTCCGAATCTGATGAAATTGGAAACAAAGAATCAGTAAGGGATCCAAGTATTAAAGGAACCCCAAACTCATCTGTTTCATCCCATTCTCAGTCAAACCACAAGAAGAAATACAGAAGTTTGTCCAATACCTTACACCCTGAATCATCAGCTAGAAAGATCATCAATACTATTCCACTAGATCCTCAGCCTATTTCCCTTAGTGAAAAGAATCATGAAAACAGTACAAGCAATAACAGTAGCACTAAAACTTCACCATTCCTGCCACAGCAGCAACACCACCCCCAAACTCAACCCTATATGTCACCTCCAGATCAAAAGAGACTAACCTCAACTACACAAACGTCAGCAAAATTGAACAATCATGCAAGAACTACTATTTCTTCAGGAAGTCAATTTGTGAGTTCTAGTGGTATCCCAACTAGTAATGGTATAAAGAAAGCTTCGCCTATTTATCCGTTGGATTCATGGGATTTGGTTAACGATATCGATTCTGACCTGCTGTTTAAAGATATTGATTCTGTTATGAACGACTTTGGTTTCCATGCTGACTAAGCAAATACTCTATTCTGACCTTTTTCAGCTATTCAGTTATCTATTTGTCTGTTTTGTCTATTTATTTATGTATTTTTATTGTGTACTCCATGATGTATCCCTTATATTTATTATTTCCTTACAACTCCACGCCGGGTGACTCCCCTAATCAATCGACCGAAATTTATTACACCGTATACGCCGATCGACTTTACTTGTTAAAAATCTGCTGATGTCACCGCTGAGTCATACAAAGCAAAAAAATTTGTTGATCGTTGAAAAATTTGAGTGAGTACACTTGCAAACGCAGCTGCAGTGGGCTATCACAAACGCAGGAATGCAATTACTCAGAGCTGATTTGATTGCTATATTTGAAAACTGAGCGTTTGGCAGTGGAGTTTATTCAATAGCAAGCCTAAATATTTAACCAGTAGCTAATCAACTAAGTACTATATAACATCATGCCAGTTGAATTACAAGACGCAGTGCCAGATATCATTATTGGTGGCACCGAAGAACCTGTCGAAGAAGAAGGAATCTACGAGCACGAACAACACGAAGCTGAAGAAAGTGACAACGAAGACGAATCAAAGAAGGCCAAGAAGGTTTCTTTTGCCGTTTTAGATGAAGAAGATGTTGAAGCTGAAGCTGAAAGATTAAAGAAAGAATTTGAAGAAGGTGGTGGATTACCAGAGCAACCAGAAAACCCAGACTTTTCCCAATTGACCCCATTATCACCAGAAATCATTAACAGACAAGCAACAATCAACATTGGTACCATCGGTCACGTCGCCCACGGTAAATCTACCGTTGTCAGAGCCATTTCAGGTGTCCAAACAGTTAGATTCAAGAACGAACTAGAAAGAAATATTACGATCAAGTTGGGTTATGCAAATGCCAAAATTTACAAGTGTGATAACGAAGAATGCCCAGAACCAGACTGTTACCGTTCTTTCAAGTCCGATAAAGAAATCAGACCAAAGTGTGAACGTGAAGGTTGTGAAGGTAGATACAGATTGATCAGACACGTTTCCTTTGTTGATTGTCCAGGTCACGATATTTTAATGAGTACCATGTTGTCAGGTGCCGCTGTTATGGATGCCGCTTTGCTATTGATTGCTGGTAACGAACCATGCCCACAACCTCAAACATCTGAACATTTGGCTGCTATTGAGATCATGAAGTTGAAGCACGTTATTATCTTACAAAATAAGGTTGATTTAATGAAAGAAGAAGCTGCTTTAGAACATGAAATATCCATCTTAAAGTTCATTAAGGGTACCATTGCCGATGGTGCGCCAGTCATTCCAATCTCTGCCCAATTGAAGTATAACATTGATGCCGTCAATATGTGTATGGTTAACTCCATTCCTGTCCCATTGAGAGACTTCTCCGCCCAACCACAATTAATCGTTATCAGATCCTTCGATGTGAATAAGCCGGGTTCCGAAATTGCTGATCTGAAGGGTGGTGTTGCCGGTGGTTCCATTCTAACCGGTGTTTTCAAGATTGGTGATGAAATTGAAATCAGACCAGGTATTGTTACTAAGGATGATAACGGTAAGATTCAATGTAAGCCAATTTTCTCATCGATTGTTTCATTATATGCTGAAAACAATGATTTGAAGTTTGCTGTTCCAGGTGGTTTGATCGGTGTTGGTACTAACATCGATCCAACATTATGTAGAGCTGATAGATTGGTCGGTCAAGTTGTTGGTTCTAAGGGTCACTTACCATCCGTTTTCACTGATATCGAAATTAACTACTTCCTATTAAGAAGATTGCTAGGTGTGAAGACTGACGGTCAAAAACAAGCTAAGGTTCGTAAGTTAGAAGTTGATGATGTCTTGATGGTTAACATTGGTTCTACTGCTACTGGTGCTAGAGTTGTTGCGGTTAGAGCTGATATGGCTAGATTGACTTTAACCTCTCCAGCTTGTACAGAGATCGACGAGAAGATTGCTTTATCGAGACGTATAGATAAGCATTTCAGATTAATTGGTTGGGCTACTATTAAGAAGGGTACTACTATTGATCCTATTAATTAACTATGTTAGATAACTCTTTTTGGAACTATAAGTAATTAAATAAAGAACTCATTTTGTAATTATATTTCTTACGATATTTGTATGCTTCGAAATTATTCTTGTATTAGTAGTTTAGCCGCTCATCCCTGTTGTTATTACCTACTGTATATATTTTTAAGTGCTTTCTGAGGTCTTGTCTTTTCGCTTTGATTGGTTTCTGAATCATAATCTGTTGTTACATTTTATAAATTATTTGGCGTATTAACTAGTATTTAAAAAGATATATATCCAAAAAAAGAACAAAGAAGAGAGAAAATTAATACTTTCTATATCTCTTCGGTATCTTTGTAACCGGAATCTCTTTGAACATTTCTGAATTTAAAAACTTTGGCAAAGAGTCCCTTTCCATAAGTGTATACAGATGATCTTTAACCTCTTCGAATAAAGGTTTAATAATCACTAACATATTCAGAGCAGGGCCAATAGCGAAATCAGTGGGAGAAAGACTTGGAGCTTCTTCAGCCTCAATTAACTTCAATTTTTGCATATCGATAGTAAGGTTTTTAGAAGTCCCTGTTAAAGCTTCTGAAGTATTGCAAGACCTTATTGAACTAGAGTCAGTTTCTATCACTGATGTAACCCCCTCACTTACTGTGGCGTTAACTGACTCAGAATTAGCTATCAGTTTCTGAAACCTCAGTTCTCCAGATTCATTGTTGGTTTGCATAGATGGATCGTATGTAGTGGTCGGATTGCACATAGCCTCACCAATCTCCTTTTTCAATCTGGAGTTAACGTTGACCTCATA
This sequence comes from Ogataea degrootiae, assembly GCA_019232045.1. NCBI lineage: Eukaryota > Fungi > Ascomycota > Pichiomycetes > Pichiales > Pichiaceae > Ogataea > Ogataea degrootiae. The sequence continues at coordinate 52,549 of JAHDIT010000073.1, forward strand.
AGCAGCACCTTCCACAAGGTACGTTGAATATATATTATAAGCTTTTGTTAAGCATTCATGAGAAGCTCTAATAACAGCAGTACTGATTGTTATCTTTCTCCTTTTTTCAGAAGAACTCAAAAAATCAGTTAATTTCTCCTTTTCACGCAGTTTCAACAGCTTCTTCAAAGTATTAATCTTTTTTTCTAATACTTTGATATCTGTATAAACTTCCAAATTTTCAGTAGAGTATTCCTCTTTCAAGTGAGTTCTGAATAAGTATTTCATCCCAGGATCGTTCAATATGTCAGGCAAGGTAAAATCTCCTGCTTCAAACTCCCCTTGTCGGGTGATACTAGTTGCTGAATCAGAGCCCGCGGTTTTCGTAGTCGACAATGAATTAGTGCTGTACTCTTCTGTTTCATTACTCATATGATGCCAACGAGCTAGTTCAAACCCAGAGACTGTTAAGGTGTATAGAGCATTCCTACTTGGAATCAAAGTTGTTTCTTTTGATTTGGATGCCTCTTCCTGGTTGATTAGGTAGATTAAATCTAATTTAAGAAACAAACTGGCAATGGCAACAGCTTCCTCAAAGTACATGAGGTCTGTACAGTCCATTAACCATTGAACCATAGCCTTTCCTGAAAAGCATTGGTTTATAATCAACTTTTTGCCGTTGGGTTTTTCAATGATTTTGTTCTTGAATAATCTAACACCTTTAGTTGAAACGTAGTATTGGATATGGGAGTCAGAATCCGGATTGGTGAAGTACTTATGATGAAATGGAGAAATCTTATCGGATTCACTGATCGCTGATTTCCCAACAGGTGAAGGGGCTTCAATCACTGAGCTCTTTCTCTTTTCGTTAAGATAGGATAAGAAATCTGCTTGGCTAGCACCATCAAATGAAGGGAACTCAAAACTGAACCCAAATGGAGAACTGAATTCATTACTTGTTGAAGAAGTTTGCTTCAAGTTCGGTATTTCATCGGGTCTATTGTTTGGGGACCAAAAATTCATAGATGGACCCATTAGTTGAATAAACAATAGCTTGTTCCAATATTCACTGTGTACAATGGCATCCGTCCTTGATCTTCTTTCAAAACAGATGAGTTCCATTGAATTCATGTTTGAATCAAGTATTGGTGCTTTATCCTTCCCATTTATATTCATTTTTTGAGAGAATGTACTTAAAATCGAAATTCCTTTAGGAGTCGGTTGCAAAATTAATCCCTGTTTTATTACACTACGGGTTTTATCATCTGGTGAATGGAGTAGTTTGGAATCCATGAATATTTGTAAGAGCTCCATCGTTAGACTATCTTTGAACTCATACGATATGTTGGTTGATGTTCCTGACAATTCCAGGTTTAATTTCAAGGATTTCATCGTTTCAACTGCTTTATCAACAGTGAATGACCACGGATAGTGTTTCTTAACTGAGAAATTGAAAAATTTGGAAGATTCCTTCTTGCTCACAGGCTCAACTGTTAATTTCAGGCACTGTATTAAAACCGAATAAGTTTCTTTTAAGTCTTTCACGGATATTTCACCAGAAGACGTTCTAGTAAATGATTTATTGACGAGTTCGTGCAACTTTCTGAAGTTATTATAAGTATCAATATTTTGGGATTCTTTTTTCGGGACAGGTGAATCAGAAGATGAGGAATAGCGATCCAAAGATGGGACTTGAGAAAGTGATGATGGGTTAAATGCAGTAGCTCTTGAGATGTCTGCTCTTTTTTTGGTCTTAAGGTCCAATTTAGCACCTTGAAAGCCTCGATTTTGGGACATGATTAGCATACTTTAGAGTTTTCTCAATCAAAAGTTGACAAATATCACCGTTTTTTTGCCTTGCCCTTGGTGCCCGATCTTCTTTAGTCCTAAAGTTCACCGTTATTCTATGATCTCAATGCTCAACTATATAGTCATTGGCAAAGCGTTAGCTATTTATAAGTATCTAGCCACTTCCAAACCACAGAAACTCCACAATATTTTTAACACTATTGACTGAAACTTAATTCGAATTGACTGATACCAGAAATACCGAAAGGGCTCAAACGGATAAGTTGTCACAGATCTACAGACCGAATCAGGTTTCATGCGTGAATTAACATCCAGATACGGAACATTGAATTACAGAGTGATAAAATTGATTGACAGGTCGCAGAAATAACCACTGACTACCCTGATCAATTGATTGGCTTTAAGATTGAAGTCATTTACAGTTCATGAGTATGTATCTCAAAGAGGGCAGTCACACAATTGAAACAATAAATGTTTCAGAATCATGAACCTGAAACCAAACTAATGCTTCGCATATGCATGTTGAGCCCTGGAGTCCGGCGAGCCGAGGGCCCGAGAGAACAAGGTATTTGTCGCTCCCAACACTGACCAACTCGTTCAGGGATTAATTATATTAAACAGGGAATTGACAAAAGTAATCGCTTTAGAAACGCAAGTAATAAACACAGTTTGTGGATACGTATATATAGATCAATAAAGGAATACGAATTATAGAAATACAAAAGACTATTAAAATAATGTAACAAAAACTTAAAGAAGAACAGTTTAAAACATGAAGATAAAACTAAGGACCACATAAAACAGAAAGTAATGGTGATCGGCATCATATTGTTGACAAAAGTATCAAAACCACGTCCAGTTAGGTACAGATATCGGAACTACCTAATTACCATGCAATAATCTTTCATCAATATTGAAATGATCATCTTTTCCCTGAGCACCTTGTTGATAGTGATGTGGTTGGGGGGGTTGGTATTGGCCTTGTTGTGGTGTGCTGTCTGGTTGTGACTGTTGTTGTGGGGAGTGATATTGACCGTAATGTTGTTGTAATTGAGGATGACTGAAATCCTGTTGTTGTGGCTGACCTTGTTGTGTAGGTTGGCCTTGAGCAACTGCAGCTTCTTTCAAAGCTTGGACAGCAGCAACTGCAGCAGCAGCTTGTTGCTCAACCTCTTTCTTATTTTCAGGATCAATTGCTTGATAACCTTGTGATTCCCATGCTAATGGATCATGTGTCGGAGCGTTATATTGTTGACCATGACCTTGGTGGTGTTGAATATGTTGAGGAATCATATCCTCTTCGGCAACTTTTCTGTTCTTTAATTCGGCTGTGGTAGAAACCAACCCTTTCTTTTTCAAGATTCTAATTTCATTATAAATGTCTTCTCTTTTGATAACAACACCAGGGAACCGAGTTTGTAATTCAATCAAAATCGCAGATGGTTTGTTACCTGCAGTATACAAGTTTTTGATTGTAATATTAACTTGATTTGATCTCTTTCTTAACATCGGGAAATTGGTTAATGGGTCTAATTTAGCATGGTTATGCTTGTTCTCAGTAATCTTCAAAGTCCAATAATTCTTCTTCTTAGAAAAGTTAGCAACCATAGCAAACGGGCATTTGATTTTTTTAGAGTTGACTTTTTTACCAGCAGCATTGGTAGTACTATCATTGTTTTCAGGGAATGATGTGGTAGTTCCATCTTCGTTTTGGACAACATTTTCAGCGTGAGAAACAATTTGACCCTTTCTGTTTCTCTTTTCTCTGTATGCACCACCTAATTCACAAGTGAAGTAAATAGCTTTGTTGTTAGAATGAGCAATAGCAATACCAAATTCATTCTTCTTACCAAACTCTTTAACAAATTCTTTCAAGACATCCACATTATCAAAAACTTGTTCTTCAATCATTGGAGTAACCAAGACTTCGTTAGATTGGTCGGCATCAGCACCAGATTGCTGTGCTTGGCCTTGGTAGCCTGGTGGAGGAGGCAAGTGGTAAGCTTGTTGGTTTTGCGGCTGTTGTTGTTGTTGTTGTTGTTGTTGTTGAGCTGGCGGGTGTAAATGAAATTGAGATTGGCCTGGTATTTGTTGTTGTTGGTAATCATATGATTGTTGTTGTGGTGGTTGGTAGTAATGCTGTTGATGATGTTGGTGCTGTTGTTGAGCAGCAGCAGCCGCAGCTTGAGCAGCGTGTTGAGCAGCGGCTGCAGCTTGGGCAGCCATAGTCTCATGAACTAATCTAGCAGCCTCTTCTTGACTTTGTTCCATTTTAACTCCAGAACCTGAGGCAAATGTCATGTCGTTTGTGAACTTTGGAATTGAGCCAGAAGTTTGTTGAGGATCATATTGATTGTTTGTTAATTGATTCAGTTCGTGAGATTGGTTCATGAGTTCATCGTCGATTAATGAGTTATCAACTTTTTGTCTTTTAGCACCTCTGCCCATTGTATAATATATTTAATATTGATAGATTGATTTGAAAGTGAAGGCTATGATTAGGTGTACGTATATTATTCGTACTGCAATGAAAGGTTATTGAATGTATACAAAAAGTCTTTTAAATATTTCTAATGAAGGGTCAAGCCTGTGAAATATTCTAAAAGATTTGGAATGTTTTGTTATTAGCAATTAATTGAGTTTGAAATTAGATGGTAAACAAAACAATTTATAAGGACTTCAACTATAAATAGCTATATTGTGAGAAAGAGATCAGAACAAGGATTCGTGTGGTCTCGTGGGTAGGGATAGATAGTAAGTTAAAATAAGTCAATAAACAAATAAATAAGTATAAACATCTATTATACAGATCTTTTGGGTAGTGTCTGAGTAATATAGTAGTGTACTTGAAGAAGAGAGGGAAAGCTGTTTGGGAAGAGGTCGTGGTTGATTGAAAAGGAGTGCCTTCCACAAATTGCTTTGTTGTTTTTTTTCTTTCTGAGAAGTTGAAGAAAACTTGGCTGATTTGATTTTGAAAATTGTTACCCGGAACTTGCCAGTTCTACACCAGCCATGTTTGTAAATATTTGTGCGGCTGGAGTTTGTTTTTTCATTTCATGTGGCGCAGTCTGTCAGCTACCGAAAGCGGAATAACGTAAACAAACCCAATGTAAACAACTTTGGCTTGCATCAACAAAACAAAGATTGTCTTTAAAACACTTTACTATAACTATTGATCTGTTTCCTTTTGTTCCAACCCTGAGCTTGAAATCTGCTTCTCTTGGTCTTAATCTCAATTTCAAGCAACTAGCATCTTCCAATTACACACCATAAAGCATATAGCTTTTCAAGATAATAATAGAAATTTAGGTATAAACAATTCTGCCCAATAGTTTTACTCACTGGTATTCTTCTTAATTTCAGACCTTTGTTCGTCCCCATATTCGTCTCATTCATTTTCATCATACTTTTACTTCGTTTAAAGCATTTGAAACTCTGCTGATTATACCATTTAAGCTAAACTTTCTTCAGTATAATAATCAATATTCAATCGATATGAGTACCGGTAGAGCTTTACAAGCTCTAAATGGTGTTCAAATGAACACTAAAAATTCAGTTCCAAATGGTGTTATCAAGACTCCAGTTAAGAGTTCAGTTACTAAACCAGAAACCAAAAGTAAGAAGAAGAAAGAAAAGCTAAGTGCCCTTTGCAAGACTCCTCCAAGTTTGGTGAAAACTAGGAACGGGAGAGGTTATCATAGAGGAATGTTCTTGGGTGAAGGTGGTTTTGCTCGTTGTTTCCAAATGAAAGATGAAGCTGGTAAGATTTTTGCAGCTAAAACAGTTGCTAAAGCTTCCATCAAAAATGAAAAGACCAAGACTAAGTTATTGAGTGAAATTAAGATTCACAAGAGTATGTTCCATCCAAACATTGTCCAATTTGTTGATTGTTTCGAAGATGATGTTAACGTTTACATCTTGTTAGAAATCTGTCCAAATCAGTCTCTAATGGAATTATTAAAGAACAGAAAGCTGTTAAGCGAACCAGAGGTTAGATACTTTATGGTTCAAATTGTTGGTGCAATCAAATATTTACATAGAAGAAGAGTCGTTCATAGAGATTTGAAACTAGGTAATATATTCTTTGATCCTGAGATGAACCTAAAGATCGGTGACTTTGGCTTAGCTACTGTTGTCAGTTCAGCTAGTAACAAAAGATATACTATTTGTGGTACTCCAAACTATATTGCTCCAGAAGTTTTAGGCGGTAAAAATACCGGACATAGTTTTGAGGTTGATATTTGGGCTATTGGTATCATGATGTATGCCCTTTTGTTTGGTAGACCACCTTTCCAAGCTAAGGATGTTCAAATTATTTACGAGAGAATTAAGAATAACGAATTCAAATTCCCTGAAGATTCTACTGTTTCAAATGAAGCTAGAGACTTAATCATAGATCTGCTATCAACTGATCCACATTCAAGACCAAGTTTAGAAAATATATTGGATTATGAATGGTTTAGATCTGGTCCTTTCCCTAGTAAAGTTGGCATTGAAAGCTTGAGACACACTCCAAAAACATTATCCTTTATTACTAGAGAAGAATCTTTAATAAATTTTGCTAATTGTAAACAAAGGGTTGGTATTAATGAAAATCCAAAAAATCCTGTTGAAATTCTAAAGACAGATTTGGAAAGCGAACAACCAAAGGCTTTGTTACCACATTCATTATCACCAAACAACACTAAAAATAAATATAAAGAAGTCGCTACGGTTTCAAACAAAACACTCAAGAGTAAGATTACCAGCGAATTAGCAAATGCACATCAGGAAAATAAAATGGTTAGTATATTAAATGACTGTTTATCTGATACCTTAATGAACATTAAAAGACTAGAAAACTTCGGTAAGCCAGACTTATCGATCACAAAACCTGCTGTTATGATCAGTAAGTGGGTCGACTATTCAAATAAGCATGGGTTCTCTTATCAATTATCAAACGGTTCTATTGGTGTTTTGTTCAACTCAGGACAAACGGTCTTGAAGATGCTTCATGGGAAAGAAACGTATTATATCTCACCAGATACTGAAGTTGGCTGGGATGTGGCGTATTATCCAGATGGAAACATACCCGCCGAATATGCAAAAGACGTTGAAGTTGTAGAATTCTTTAAAAAGTATATGAGTGCTCATTTATCAGATATCGCAAATGGGTCTAGAAGATCGGCGAGAACAAAGGATATTTACTTGAGAAGATACACTCGTGATGAAAACTATATAATGTTTGAATTGAGCAATGGTGATTATCAATTCAACTTTAAAGATCATCATAAGATGATCTTAACCAATTATGGCACCATGATAACACACATTACTCCAAACAAAGACATCGAAACCGAAACACTCTCTGTTCTTCTGGAAAATGGAAACTTTTTGCAGTATCCAGAAGAGTATTTCCGTGTCAAATACGATTTCATTAAGCACGCTTTAAGAGGCAAGATCCAAATGTAATATAGTTTCATGTGTATTAGTTTGTCACAGTTTTTTTCAAGTTTGTTATTGTTGTTTTTCTGTTTTCTTCATTAGTTCATGTTTTTACTCCCAGTTGCTTGCATTTTATCGATATCCAAATTAAGTCAGTGTTTCATAGTCCGTTTTAATCCTGTTTTTTATACTTTTCCCACTTTTTTGTTGTTTGTTTCATTCTTATCTAATTTTCATTTGTCGTTTATATTCTTCAGTCGTCATTTCATTTTTCAAAGCTGTTGTTTTTGTTGTTTCCTATTCTTAGATGTTCTTTCGAACTCCTGTTTCAATCATTTTATTATTATGTCTACTAATAATATAATAGTTATATTCCATTATCAAAACTATCTGCTAAAAGTAGAAAAGTAATCACACATGGGAATAATAGTAATGGGTTAAAAAATACTGTTTCAGAAGTAACAAAATCTATTATACATAAACACTAGAACATTGAACGAACACAAGGAAGAAAAAGGACAAACAGAAAAAAATTATATATAAAGTTTATTCAAAAGTTATCAACTTCATATTTACAAGTCATCATCATTTTCACCAGCCGTTAACAAAGCCTTCAATTCCCATTCTCTTTTGAATTTATCGTTTAAAACGCCCAATTTTGAGATTAGTCTGGTGCAAGCGTTCTTCAAAGCTGTTCTTGGTTTATAACCTTCTTCAGTTTGCAATCTCATTATAAAATTTGCAAATAACGGATGCTCGATTTTATAAGCAACAAATAAAACTTGAGGATCTTCAATCAATTCTTGCCTTAGTAAATTACCAAGAGTATGATCTTCACGCTCAAATTTTATTAAAATACAATTTGGCACTCTTGAATCAGGAGTTATACTTAACCTATAATATTAACATGTAAGGAGATAGATGGCTTATGTTAGTATTGCTCTAATGTCTATAGTCATTTGTTGTCTTTTGATGTTTTAGTGGGTTGGGCACTTACTTAGGGACACCATCAGGTAAGATAAATAGTTCGAAACGATCTGGGGCATTCATTGTGTATTAGTTTTTTCTGTTAATTCTTTGTTAAAAGGTTTATCAAACAGTAGAATTTTGAAGTCGAAATGATGTCGTATATACCGTACTATTAATATATATATATATATCGAATGCTTTTCCAGCGGTTTTTTGCAAACTTAAAATTTGATCAGTTTTGAGTTTTTAATTATTAGATTTCAAACTAAAAATTATGCTATGTCTTGTTTCTTATAATCTCTTGTTGGTGGATTGCCAAAGTGGTTAATTTGATCTATTATTCACGTATTAACGAAATATATTCTATATCAATATGCTGCATGTCTGGGAATGATAAACCCATACCATTTAACTCAATCAAGTGAAGTAAAGTCTCTCTGTTCTTCATTTCGACTGCGTTCAAAACTCAATTTGGTCGGTTTGTAATTTGAACTTGAAAGGAAGTGTACGGGTGTCATTAAGCTCTCTTCTGGTCTTCAGGGAATGCCTACATCCACAACAGATTATGTAATAATGTATTACTTGCTTGTTTGTTCACAGCCTTCTTCTCTTATGAAATCAGTGTCTAATTAACTACAAAATTAGTTGTACACAGCCCTGAAGCTAGTTGGGGGGGTTGACGAGGGGGTTGCCCTACCGAACTGTCCTGAAGGAAGCAAGGATGTTTGTTTACACAAGTGCTTAGAGCTATCATAACTCCTGCTGTTTGTCATTCAAACTGGTTATATATATTTATGGGTGTAGATATGGTGGTATATTGGTCATAGTTGAAGGTCGCTGTAATGAGGGTTATATCAAAAGGTCACGGCGATTGTAGGTCATACAGCAGGTCTGAGCGGAAAGGTTAAAAGTTAGAAGCCTCGGAACATAAGATATTGAGGTCGGCAATGCTGTAGTAAGGTACTTAGCTAGGAAGTAGCATAGGATATATATATCCGTGTTCTTTTGTTAGCTTTTTAGCACACTGGAGTATAAGTATACTATCTATCTAGTAATTAACGGTCAGACATCTAGGTTTAATCACCAGTATTACCAGATTGAGACTGTTTCCCATCGACTCATTCTATCCGCGACTGCTGTCTCGCTAAATAAAATCAATGTGCTGTTTATGGTAGAAAATGAAATGCTGCGATGAATTCCAAATGGCCCGTGCTGACCGAGAGACCCACCGGGAAAGTCCCGCTTTTCACCGCAGACCAAAGAAATCCTTTTTCGCTGGACACGCCCTTTACTAGTTAGCTAGTAAAAGTAAATAGATTGGTTGATTGATTTATTCGAGGTCTGAGATTTGTATGCAAGCTGGAAACACCACTCTGAAAACGCCAATTTTAATCTACTCAACCTCAACTTATATCTCCTTCCTTCTCTTGCCTACTTTGTTTACTTCCAACAAAACACAAATATTATTGCTTACAAGAACAGCATATTCATTTGTTTGAAGCATCAACCGTATTATAGTTTCAAGTTGTATTTTTAGTTTGTTTCAATAGGTTTTCTTTTCTCTATCGTTTCTATTTCAACTACGCTTTTGTTTCCACCCCCTTGTTATCTTGCTCTGTTCAAATAGTTCAAAATGTCTGCACAAGATAACTGGCAAAACAATGATAACAAGGAGCAAGTTACTCAAAGCCTACAAGGTTATCCGTATGTATCATTTATACACATTCTCCATTACATATATGGAGTTCTTTTCTCGCCATTTTGTTACGGTTTCAGGTTACTAACATATAATTTATATTGTGTTTTCTTTCACAATGTTTTTCTTTAAAGTCGTCAACAAGGTGCCCCAGTTCTACCACCTCCAAGTTCTCTAGAAAATGGTATGTTTTCTTTTTTATATATGACAACATTCAACAATCCAGTAAGGTCACATTTTTGATCTGCTTATAAATACTAACATTCAGCCAATTTTTATAGGTCAACCTTTATACTCTTTACCATCTCTTCCTGGAATCAACAATTTGGGTAGATACTCCGTTCAAAGCATGGATAACGTTCATCAGGTATGTATTTTAACATCGTTTATCTTCCTCTCAAATTACCCTATCAATATACTAACTGTTCATTTTTTAAATCCGGTTACGATTAGCCAAATCAAGAGAATCTCAACCTTCCTCCTACAAGCCAAATTGTTTCTCCAGCTTCTCAACAACAAGCAATGCTTAATAGCAATATTCAACAACATGTTCCACTTCCTGATCAACAAGGTCAAAACCCTACCCAACATGCCGTTGCCGCTGCCGCTGCCGCTCAATCTTACAGACCTTTAAACGTTAAGGATGCATTGTCTTATTTAGATCAGGTTAAGATTCAATTTCAAAATCAAACTGATGTGTACAACAACTTCCTTGATATCATGAAAGACTTCAAGAGTCAAAAGTAAGTACCCAATTAACACCACAGGACCCAAAAAGATGGACTTGTTGTACTGCAGTTCAACATACCATCGTGCGCGGGCCAATGTTATCGTCGCGTCGATGAATATGTCGATCTCGGGGTGTCGGATTTAAAAAATTCCTTTCAAACATTTATAATAAATTGAAATGAATGTACTAACAATCATACATTTAATTTAGCATTGATACACCTGGTGTTATTGAAAGAGTGTCAACTCTATTCAGAGGTCATCCTAAGTTGATCGATGGCTTCAATACATTTTTACCTCAAGGATTTGCCATTGAATGCTCAACTGCTGATCCAAATACGATTATTGTTACTACCCCAATCGGCAAGACCATTAGACAAGATCCAGGGCCAGCTCCATACGATCCTCAACACCATGCGATACAACAACAACAAAGACAGTCAATGGATGCTTATCCATATGGCCAGCAGCAGCAACAACTACAGCAACAGCCTCAACAACCTCACCAACAGCAACCACAAACTCAACCACAATATCAAATGATGAACAATGGCAGTCAACAGCAACCTCAATACTACCAGCAGCCCCAACAGCAACAGCAACAGCAGCAACAGCAGCAGCAGCAGCAAACTGCTCCACCTGCCCAACAACCAACCCAACAACCATCTCAACCACAGTCCCAACAACAACAACAGATTTCAGCACAACCACAACCTGAGATGAAGCAAGGATCACCTGCTGAATTTGACCAAGCAATCAATTATGTTAATAAGATTAAACAACGGTATGCTAATGAACCTGATATTTACAAACATTTCTTAGAAAACTTGCAAATGTACCAAAAGGGAATCAAACCAATCGATGAAGTTTATAGAGAGATTTCAGTTTTATTCAGAGATGCTCCAGATTTGTTAGAAGACTTCAAGCTGTTTATGCCAGATTCTAACTCAGTTCGCGATCAACCCCAAAGCAGAGTTCAACAAGGTTCTCAACAAATGGGTGATTATAACAACTATAATCAAGTTTATCAACAACCTCAAGGTCAGTCACAAGTTACAAATCAACAACAAAATAATGTTCAATTACCCCCAGTGGGTAACTTCCAACCTCCTACTTTTGGACAAGCTACAGTGTCACAAGGGGCTACTCCACCTTCTGCGCCAGTCAAAGAAAAGAAGAAGAAGAACACCACCAATCAGCAAGCAGTTCAAATGCAACAAGGTAGTGGATCGACAGGGCTCGCTTCGCACAAGCAAAATGCTGTTCAACAGCAAGGTCAATCTCAACCATTTGATGAACCACCTGTTTCTAACATGCGTAGTACTGCTCTACCGAAGAGACGTAAAGAGGAAAACCCTTCTTTACTACCAGGTGTCCCTGAACCAGTTTATCCAAACACAACTGATACGGATCTTACTGACGAAATCTCTTTCTTTGATAAGGTCAAGAAGGCCATCGGTAACAAGCAATCTTACAATGAATTTTTGAAATTTTTAAGATTGTATTCAAGCGAAGTTATTGATAAAGATGCATTAGTGGAAAAAATTGAGGGTTTCATTGGTTCTTTCCCGGACCTATTTGATTGGTTCAAACAATTTGTTGGCTACGATGAAAAGCCATTGCATATCGAAAACATCGCAATTAAGAAGCAGCAGTTGGATTTAATGATGTGCAAAGCTTGTGGTCCTTCGTACAGATTATTGCCAAAGTCTCAAACCTATATGCCATGTTCAGGTAGAGATGAAATGTGTTGGGAAGTTTTGAATGATGAATGGGCTGGTCATCCAGTCTGGGCGTCTGAAGAATCTGGTTTCATTGCTCATCGTAAGAATCAATATGAAGATATCTTATTTAGAATTGAAGAAGAAAGACACGAATATGATTTCTATATGGAAGCTAACTTGAGAACTATTCAGACGTTAGAAACTATTGCTAATAGATTGGCCAATATGACTCCTGAGGAGAAGGCCAAGTTTAAGTTACCACCTGGTTTAGGCCATACCTCAGTCACGATCTACAAGAAAGTCATTAGAAAGGTTTACGATAAGGATAGAGGATTTGAAGTTATTGAGGCATTACATGAAAACCCAGCATTTTCTGTGCCCGTTGTTTTGAAGAGATTAAAGCAAAAGGATGAAGAATGGAAGAGAGCTCATAGAGAATGGAATAAGGTTTGGAGAGAATTAGAACAGAAAGCGTTTTACAAATCATTAGACCATCTGGGTTTAACTTTCAAACAAATTGATAAGAAGTTATTAACTAATAAGCAGTTGGTTAGTGAAATTTCGACCATAAAACAAGAACAAATTCAAAAGAAGTTGCATCCATTAATGCCAACTTCTAAATCACAACTGGATTATAAGTATAAGGATTACTCTGTGTTTATGGATATTTTAAAACTTGTTCATGTGTTTTTAACCCAGAACCAAACATATTCTACTTATGACAAAGAAAAGATGGAAAACTTTATGAAGTCGTTTATGATCAAGTTCTTCTTTTTGGATTATAAGTTTGTTGAAGAATCCTTAAAGAAAAGATCTGTTGGAAATATTAAAGGACATGAAGAAGAACAAATTGAAGACAAAGAGGGTTTGTCTCCAACTCCAACTTTATCCCAGTCGAAGAAGAGATCCAGAGAGACTGATCTGTTGAAGGATGTTTTGAGAAAAGCTAAAAGATCAAAGAAGCAAGGTGAAGATACTGAAGATGAATCGATAAGCGAAGCGGGTTCCACCATGTCTGCTCACGAACAAGTTCTATCCGAAGAAGTTGAAAGAGCTCAAACTAACTGGATCACTAATGAAAAACCTGTCAAGATTGTTGGTGATGAAAGATCTGAATTCAACTTATTCTGTAACACGCAAATCTATGTTTTCTACAGGCTATTAACGAAACTTTATGAAAGATTATTAGAAATTAAAGATATGGCACCTGAAGCTAGCAAAGAAATCAGTGCTAGAAAGGAAACTAAATTTGCTAAAGATCTAGGACTAATCAACTATCAATTAGAAGAGTTACAAATCAACTTTAAGGGTGAAGATTCTTATAATGAAGTTTTAGATTTGTGTTTGAAATTGATTGATGGTTCGCTTGAACAAAACAACTTTGAAGAAGCTTTACGTCAAGGCTTCAGAAACAAGGCTTTCAAATTATTCACGGTCGATAAAGTGGTTCAATCCTTAGTTAAGCACTGTCATACTGTTGTTAGTGATTCCAGATCTGCTGAAATCTTCTTATTGATGGAAAAAGATCGTAATTCAATTACCACCACAGCCAAAGATCAAATTCTATATAGAATGCAAGTTAGAAACTTGATGAGTACGGATGAGAATATGTTTAAAATTTCATTCAACAAGCTTAAAAATGAAACTAATATTACATTCTTGGCATTGGAAGATTTAACAATTAAAGATGATTCCAAGACAGATGAAGAAAAATGGAACTATTATTTGACCAGTTATGCAATGTCACATCCTACAGAAGGTATTGATGCCTCTTTACTACATTTACCATTCCTGAAATCAAACGTTGAAGAAGAAGAATATAACGAGGATGAAATTGAAGGATTAACAGAATCTAAATTGAAAGTTAAAGTCGATATGGATAGTTATAGAATTGTGTTTGAACCGGAATCTTATGATTTGTTTGTTAGATCATCAATGTTGCAGCAAAAGAAAACTGAAAAGAAGTCATTGAAGGAACCTAAACTAAATAATTTGAGAACTATTTTGGATGGTGAATATGGATTTGCAAAAGATTTGGATGAGGATTCAATTACTAAATCACAAGATAGATTCAATACCTTGATTGAAAAGGGCCCAGAAGCTTATTTAAATTTCGATAAATTGCTGGAAGAAAAGAAGCAGAAGGAGGAAGAAGCTAATAGAATCGCAGCTGCTGAAGCTGAAGCTGCTAAAATCGCCGCCGCTAATGTTGCTGCCATTGAAGCCGCTAATGCTACTGTCGCAGCTGACACAACAACGGTTGATGCAGATGCTACTACTGATGCAGCTGCCGATGCTTCTACAGTTGTTGGAGATTCTATTACTACTGCCGCTACTGCTGTTACTGTCACTTCCGCGTCAGAATTTCAAGTTGAAAAGTCAAAGGCAGGAGAAGAAGAGAAGAAAAATATTGAAATTGTTACCAAGCCAGATGCTGTTGCTTCGGGCACTGTTGCTCCCGATGCTGTTACTGCTCTTCCGATGCCAGTTGTGGATAATAAAGAAGATAGTGGTGTTCCAAAACTTGAAGATAATGTGGATGCTGATTCTACCATCCCCCAAGATGAAACCGTTGATAAGATCTCTGTTGAAGGAGCAAAACAAGAATAACTCAAATGATTAAATAATTTTGTTGTTGTTTTTTTGTGTGTTTTTATACTATATTATTTTATTTGTGTTTTTTTTTTTTATTTTATCTTATCTTGCGTTGATAATTATATTTATAGATCATTTGTGGTTTTAATGGTTTATTTAATATACTATGTCGTTTTGTATTTTTCCTCCCGTTTATTTTTTGCAAGTTTTATATTATGTTTTATTTGTATTTATGTGTGTTTTTCAAAGAACTGATCTCTTAAAAAAATTGTATCATGCATGCAGTGTATGTATATAATAATCTAACCCTAGCTATCTATATCTATAAATTACTTAAACTTTGGCATGTCAGCGTTATGCTCTTCGGTATCCATGTCAACACCAAAATCATCCAAAGTCTCACCCAAGAAATTAACCCAGTTATTGTTACTAATTTCACCAACTGTCTGTTCCTTCCCAATTGGCTCATCGTCCGTAATATCAAAGGGTTCGTAATTAGACCCATCTGGGGGCCAAGGTAAATTCAACTGATCCTCATCTTGGTCATTCTTCAAGAACTGAATGCCATCTCCAATTGGCTTCCCCCATGGCCAGAGCCATACATGAACCGGACCCAACGACTGTACCAAGTTTTCGTAGGTAGAGTTCAGCGAGTATGGGAAGACTAAGTCTTCGTAAGAGAAGTTTAGGGGGATGATGTCGTTCGCGTAGCGTGACCTATAGTTTGTTTTCCAAGATGTTAGCGTTGGGAAGTCCTTCTTGTTGATTAACTTATAGTTTGATCTTATCTTCTTCCATAGTCTTTCGGTTCTGAATTGAGATTCTACTCTTTCCTGTTCCCAGGTTTCTATTGTTGTTTGGTTATATATCAGATTAACCATAGTTCTAATAAATAGTATCGTGATTGTGAGTAAAACCAGTAGATTTAATGAAAACGTTAAAACAATCAGTAATATCTCGGATTTAGAAGTTATTAAATACCATGGCATATTCCAGTTCTTCCACCCTTGATAAATCTTCAAGATTAGGAAATATAGCGTTTCAGAAGTCCCTACGATTACCCATAACAAAAACCTCGTGAAATATGGTAAGTTGTAATAGCCAATACATGACATCGTATACGGGCAATGATGATCCATTTTCAATACGCACGTCTTGCACGTTTTACAATGGTGGGTTCTTTCAGGTTTGTAATGTTTGCATTTCGTACAGTATTTAAACCACATTTTCTGTTGTTCTTCGTGTTTTTGTTTATCGATTTGGAAGTCTGGTGGTGGGGAACCTGGCGGGGTGAATATCGCCAAATAGTATGATAGCCATAGCATTGTTGCCGTTATTGAGTATATTACCTGATACGAAGACGCGTATATGTTATTGGTGTATATCAAGTACTGTGTCGAAAGTTGGATGAATAATATTATCAGCGTAGGGATCTAAAAGTTGATATTTAATTTGAATGGTTGATGTTAGTAGTCCTTTTATTTGAAAGTTCCCAAGCGGTTTTCTTGGGAGGGTTATCATTTATACTTACAGCTATTCCCATCCAGGGCCGTTCGAATTGGATGACCATCTTCCGTGTGACTAGAACTACGAGTCAGATATTGCAGTATCAATCAAGAGAAGGTTCTGTGTCAGAAATACAAATAGAACCATGGTCGAGTTTTGTGACACCCTGAGATCTGTAGATAATGATGGTGCTCCTTTTCAACTGGAGTTCTCTTTCGGAACGTGAGTTTAAGTCACGTGTGTTTTTTTGAAAGAGTGTCAGCGCGTCGCCTTTTATGTTCTTCTGGTGTAGCGACCATTTGAATCTATTGAAGGCAGTCAATTTAGCTAACTATATTAGGTTCTACTAACTCTGTTAAGGTTGGGTGTTAAAATTTGCAAGGGGTTAGATAAGTATTTTACACTGTGTTTTATCAGCCGTCTAAGTGACCATATAAAAAGAAGGCGAGGGAAAAAATAACAATTTCCTAACAGGACGGTAATTGGGGTTGCTATTGTATAGGGCTTAAATACGGCGCTTAAAGAGCATTTTGCTTTTAAATGATGCCAGATAGATGGAGTAAACCTTTATTGGATTGTAGTCAAGTTAAACAATAACTGGTCAATAGGTCGCTTACAACTTAATTGTAGAGTAGTGGTCAGCTCAGGTTCCAGTGTTCTTTCTTTTCCTGTCCTTATATTTCAGTCACACGACAGGATTATCAAAGCTTGGTAAATAATTAGTAAAATGAGGAAAGAAGCAAATTTGGGATGCACGTTTTATGCCAAGGACAAGTCAGAAGATATGGTTCAATCAATTACTCCATCCTTTGGCATGGACTATATGGGCCATAATGTGAAATTGATGAAAGCATGTCAAAGATTACAAATGAATTATACGATTGGAGTGATTGATTGGAAATAGAAGAGTAAAGGGGGGGTTCTTCTCTTAAGATTGATTAAAAAAGACAAACTTAAGTAGTATTCCCATGAGAAAGTTCTTACCTCGGTGAATGTAACCGTAGAATAGAATAGATAATGCCGTTGGATGAAATATAACGCTTTTTAAAAAAATTAATGCAGCCCAGTGAATTTTTCTTGGTTGGCAAATGTAAAAAAAAAGTGAGTTTAGTGAATCCCAGGAATAGACAGAGAAATTGATAAGTGAGTGAGACTTTCACATGTGCAACCTCCAAACCGTTTACTTATTTAGTCAGTGTTTGTCTGTTAGCCGCGCCCAACAAGAGAAGAGGGAGCATGTGCTCTTTGCCAAGTGACAGTCTGTGAGTGTGAACGGAATGAGTGCCCAATGAAGTTCAAACAAACAACTGAAAAAATGTACTTGATATGATCAGTTGACTCACATATACTAGTTTCTACTATCGATCGTGCACAATAAGGGCGGCCGGGTACGTAGTTGAATATAATATATAGTAATTGCAGGGGGATCAACCTGAAAACTAGTTAGATTCAAATGTAATTTCAGGGGATGCGAAGTACAAAACTACAATCAAAAATGCTTCTTTTCGTTTCGTATCTGCAGGGAATACGGGCTTACCTTGAGGATTTATCCGAGGATAGCTTGGTAAGTCGTTTGGCTACTGGCTTTATATACATATATATATATATGTGTGTGTGTGCTGTATTAGTATTGGTTTCAAGGATATTGATGGTATATCGTGGAGGAATTTAATACCACAACCCTCACTTGACAAGGGTCCTTCGGTTCTGTATTACAGGGTCCAACGGAGATGATCTGAAATGAAATTGGATCGATTCCTCACAGGTGCGAGAAATGTTGGGCGGACATTGAAACCAAGTACGTCCTCCAATTTGATGTGCCATTGTGTGTTAAACTAATGCCGATTACACATACTTATTATTCTCACTGTGCACGTACTTCGTATTGAACCACTGGTTAATTAGCCCCTAATTGTGGAGTAGCGGGAAGGTAGCAAATAAATTCTGAGTACTCTAGGAAAGGATAATCGTTCTACTTCATTTCTCTTGGAATTTTTCCACGTGGAGCCGTTCCATCCCACAGCTATCTATCTTTCCTTCAGTTTAGCACCTTTGATATCCACTGGATATTGTTCTTCCTTTCAGTGAATGTCAATTGTTAATCGTGAATAAACAGTGTACAGAACCAGCGGTCCTTCGAACTTCGGAAAATTTCGCATTGAAGATCTCCCTCAGTCTATTATTGTTACCTGTTCAGCTATACTGAAACACATACACCTGTATATATACTGCTTACTATATCTCAATTGTTGAATTTTCTGCGTATATAAGTATTTAATTTTTTGTCCTTTTCTTGGTCTAAGACAATTCATATTTAAATACTCAATTCAAAACAAAATGGGATATTTCGGAGACTTAAAACGTGCTATCGGTAAGGAAGTCAACTGGGCTAACCCTGAAATGACGATCATTGAAAGCGACGAGTCTGAAAAGAATGCATTACTTGGAGATGCAGTTAAAATCGAAATCAAAAAAGACTACTGGCCAATTTTCACATCTGGTGCAGGCTTATTCTCCGATGGCTACGTTAATAACTCTATCTCAACTGCTTCCACTTGCTTGAAAAAAATTTATGGTACTCAATACACTCAATCATCAGCCTTGAAAAATGTTTCATCAATTGCATTCGTTGGTATAGTTTTAGGTCAATTGTCATTTGGTGTTGTTTCTGATTATATCAGTCGTAAAACTGGTATGTTGATCAGTAGTTGTATTCTTATCATTTTTGCTGTTTTGTGTGCTGGTGCCTGGGGTGTTGGCACTGAAGGTCACGTTGGAGGTAATGCTGGTGGATTGTTTGTTGCCTTAACCATTTACAGATTCTTTTTGGGTATTGGTATCGGTTCTGAATACCCTTGTGCTTCAACAGCTTGTGCCGAAGCTGCTGCTTTGCTGCCTCCTAAGAACAGAAACAGATACTTTAATTTTTTCACTGTTAGTATGATTGATCTTGGTTTTGTTATTTCCGCTTTTGTTCCAATGGTTATGCTGTGGATTTGTGGTCCTAATAATTTACAACCTGTTTGGAGAGTTACTTTAGGTTTGGGTGCCATTCCTCCAATGTCATTATTCTTAATGAGATTAAAGTTCAAAGAAGGTGAACAATTCAGAAAATTGAGATTTAAGAAGGTCCGTGCTCCTTGGTGGTTGGTTATTAAGTTCTACTGGTTTAGATTATCTTGTTGTTCCATTATTTGGTGGTGTTATAACTTTTCCTCTTATGCTTTCGGTATTTACGCTACTCCAATTTTAAATTCAATTATCCCAGATGGTGACATGTACAAGACTTTTGGTTGGAATGTTGTTTTGAATTTGTTCTATTTGCCAGGTTCAGTTTTAGGTGCTATAGCCGCTGATTACATTGGTCCAAGAATGACTTTATGTTCTGGTTTATGGGTTCAATCCATCATTGGTTTTGTCATGGCTGCCTTGTATTCAACTTTGAAAGAGCATATTGGTGCTTTCGTTACTGTCTATGGTATTTTTCTAACCCTTGGTGAATTTGGTCCTGGTGGTCAATGTGGTGCTTTGAGTGCCCGTACCAGTGCTACACTAGTCAGAGGTGTTTACTATTCAATTGCTGCTGCAATGGGCAAAATTGGTGCCTTCTGCGGTACTTATGCTTTCCCATCTTTCCAAGCCAATTATTCTGGTGATTTGGGTTATCAAGTTCCATTTTATTTGGCCTCGAGTTTGGCCATCTTTTCTGGGTTAATTGCTTTCTTTGGGTTGCCTGCTGTTGATCCACAATCTTTGGAAAATGAGGATGAAAGATTCTTAACTTATTTGGCAGATAATGGATTTGATATTTCATTATTGGGTGAAGATGAAACCTTGGCAAATGCTTTAAGAGAAGATGTTCATTCTGAATATCTTGAAGTCAAAACCTCAAAAGAAAAGTCTTCCTATTAAAACTGTGAGTATTTATGATATTTCATTTTATATAAAGGCTTATACCTATATTTAATTCTGCTGTTTAATTTAATTTATTTTGGTTCCGTAGTATATTTTGATTGTACGTGAGTTGATCTTAACTCTTTTAATTGAGTTCACAAAATCCATGGGCAGATGCAAAGCAATGTCACTGAAGATATTTTATTAAGTGAATAAATAAAAAACATTTGGACCAGATTATTAATTGCAGAAAGTGGGAGATTCTTTATAATTTCTAGAATTAGGGGGAAGGAGGGTATTTACAAATTTTTAAACGACCTAATAATATCAAGAAAAAAGTCATTGACTCTTATGAACTTCTGACCAACCAATTTTAATTGCACTTTTCTTCTTTGAAGTTTTAAAACGGACAAATTTCTTACGGTAATGCAGTTATAAACCGAAAGACAGACATAATTTGAATGGATTTAAAAATTTAGCTAACATAGGCTGCCCAATTTTTTTGGTCTGAGAGGGTTTGATAGTTATTTAAAAACTGATAGAATAAAAAGTTGATATTCTATTTGATACTTCTTCTATCTAATC
>JAHDIT010000074.1:0-71949 GCA_019232045.1 Ogataea degrootiae
AAGAATTTTCGAGAAATCCAAAGAGGGGTTAAAATCAAGTTACTATTTTTAGCAGCTCGGAGTCCAATACCTTACACCAGCAAAGGAAGGAAGGCCTTTACTTTAGGTTAGTATCCTTTGAAAGTTTTCTGCCGCAAAAACTTGCCCGAAGAGAACTTTTGTGATAGTGTATTAGGTTTATAATAATGGAAATATAAGAAAATACTTCGACTCTAGCAGGAAAAGTTGAAATTATAACTTTTGACGTAGTCTGGAAAAAAATTACTTTGATTTTCTAAAAGACTTTACGTTAATAAGCTATTCAAAATTTTTTGGAAAGCAATAGCTTGATTTGGGTCCGACCTTGTGCAAATAAAATCGATACAAATTAAATCATTCAAACTTATTACGTTTCGTTCATGTCTTGGTACGAAATTGGGATGTCTGTGCACTTTGAATAACTTAAGAAGGACTCAATATTATCGATCTTTGGTCTGGCGTCGATAGACGTTTTCAAGGAATTGGCGCCGCGCGCAATATATAACTTCTACTGAAAATGGTATCAATCAAACTGTATGAACATAGATGATACATTACTGAAATGCTTTCACATGCTGAGTCCTTTTTGAACCACCTGGATGATAACAATATCACCGACAGATCGATGAATAGAAACATCCAGTACACTTAAAACATCGTATTAGTCAATGCAGCCTCTTCAACCACCGTACGCTCCTCAATCGACTGCAAGGTCCATGTCTGCCAACCTCATACGAAAAGCAAAAAGATCTCTTGATCAAGAAATTCCATTATACGAAAACAACAAACAAAGGGAAACCTATGAATCATTATCTGAAATTCACTCAATAATAATAGCTATAAATATTCTTGAGAAAGCGTTTATTAAAGATAAATTTGAAAACAATGAAGATTATTATACTAATACAGTAACAAGACTTCTTAACCATCTCAATCTAATATTGAAAGACGATACCATTAGACAAGAGTTTAAAGATATAGATACTTTTGCAAAAAGATTTGATATAGACAGTTCAATTGCCGTCAAAAGAATTAAAATTGGTATACCAGCTACTATAGAAAACTCAAATACTCCGGTGTCGATGTCAGCCACCAATTCTTCATCAGCTGTTAATCTTAACTCACAACTCAAAAATAATTCTAAATTTTCAAATACTGCTCAATCAGATAATAACTTGAAAGGCAAGGCAATTGCTGAGGCTACTGGTTCATTTATAACGTTAATGGATGCCATTAAGCTAGATTATAATACAAAAGAACAACTTCACCCGTTACTTAGTGATATTATAACGTCAACTAATAAACTTTTTGGGGAATTTGACGGCCGGTCAAAGTTGATTCAATGGTTAATAAAATTGAATAACTTGAAATTGGGAGAAAGCTTACAAGAAGATGACTTGAAAGAATTCTTGTGGGATATTGATATTGCTTATAAAGGATTCTTTAGCCTACTTGGATAGCTTTGTTAAAAAAAGGTTGGTAAAATTATTCTACGAACAAAATCTATATTATCAATTAGCGCAACAAACAAAATATATTCCTAATATTGGACGGAAATGAAAACTGTAATAAAAGATCTATAAAAGTAATAGTCCAACTAAGCCAGCTATAGCACCGTAACCAACAACAGCATTATTAGTAGCACCACCAGCCGAAGAGGAGGAAGCACCCGTAGAGGAAGCAGCAAAGGAAGAAGCAGAGACAGTAGCAGAACTCATTTGCATTCCAGACATATCATGGGTCTGACCAGCAGTGGCACTAGTGGTACCCATGTTCATACCGGCCATATCATCAGAAACTGAAGATGAAGCAGCAACAGCAGCAGAAGTACTACTGTAGTAAGCATCCAAGTTTTCAAAGGTTGAGACAGATTCTAATTCAACTAATCCAGAACCTGCGAAAGCTTCGTCAACTAGAGGATCAAATTCAACAGTACTAGAGTTTGTACATTGAGTACCATCATAGGTTGGACCATCTTCAGAAACAACAATATCAACACAGTTGTACATGAATGTGTATTCACCGTAAACATCAGAAGTACCACCGCTGACAACTTGAATAACACCTGTTTGGTTAACAACGTTAAATTCTTCAGGTAAAGTTAATGCAGAAATACAGAAGTTACCCGAACTTCCAAAATCAATTGGTTCGTAGACTAAGTATTCGAAATCTTCACTGGTTGTACAATCTTCACCAGGACAGAAGTAAACTGCAGAAACGGCAACTTTATGGTGCATGTTAATTTCTAGGGGAGAACCTTCGATATTCCATTCATATCTTGGTAAGACAACAGAGTTGTCACCACCACAAGGACCAGTTGTTTGGGTATCAAAATTTGACGCATTTCTTTCACCAGGAAAAGGAATACGGAAATGAGCGTTTGCAGCTGTTGCTAACAATACAGTTAAGGCAATTGGTAACTTGAATAACATTTTCAGAGTATCTGTTTGTTAGATAATGAAGTATCTATAATGATCAACCATCTTTTAAACTTAAATCATCCCAGATTTGAGGGAGAATATACACCCTATTTATATTACTAGAACATAACCGTTCTTCAAATTGAAAATGGACAAGGTGCTTAATTTTGACCATGGGTAAGTTATTTGCTCACGTTAAATGAACTGTATAGGTGATTTTATAACCTCCCTATTGTGGTTCTTTTGATTTAGCTCAAAATAGGAAATATTATGCCTGGTAAAGATTGAATTAATTGCATATTACCGAAAATCAAGCGTAAAAAGTTCAACATTTGAATGAATCAAAATGAGCTAATAAACCCTATTAGCAGGGGAAGTATCGAATAGTAGCTATTGATTGGACCAATGAAATAAGTGAGCAAATTATGAGAATATGGTGCACTGTGAGATCATTAACGCCTCTCAGAGGTGTAAAAAAATAATAATTATTCACGAGAAGTATTATCTGTTACCGATAAAACACTTATTCATCAAGTAGCTTATATATATATATATTCGACGCTTAATCTATCAAGGCTTATGGTATGAATAAGAAACACTCTTGCGCATTCAGGGTTAAATACTGATGTGTAAGAAACTGCCATATAAAGAAAAATGGCATTTGAGTGTTTTGAGTATGAGATCTTGCATCTTCCTTGGTGCTTAGGGTGAAAAATCTTGGCTGTGGGGTATTTGTTGAATAGCGCCACAAATCTGAATAATTGATTCTTTCAGTGAATACCCTCAGAGATAACGAAAAATAGTATTATAGCATTCCACTAATTTACTCTCTTGGATCATAAGACCCTTAAATAGCTGAACTTCGTACAATTAAAATTGAATGGTCCTTTTGTGGTTTACTAATACTGTTGTTAGGTAGCCTGAGGAACCATAATAATCGACCTCAGTAGGGAGAACAATCGACGCTAGTTCACATTCTTGAGGTCGATATGTCTTACACAGCCTCGAGATAGATTCAGCCTTGTTCTTTAATCTGACTTGGCTCTTGTTGGAGAGATGATGGATGGACCCCTGGAATTTTCATCTCTTAATAAGTATGACAACTGGCTAGACCATTGACTGTTTTCTTATTATTTCCCTTCTCCAATTCCCAGCTGTAACTGCTCTTCCAAAATTTTGTCGATGTCCCACCAAGATAGAATCGTTGTTATTCTGCGGCCTTTAAATCATGACTTTGTGGTAGGCTATCCTGGATACATTGCAAACAGAGACCCGACTTTCATCGAAGGTCTCATTGAAGTTCGATCATTAGTTCCAAATTATCAATTTATATTGCAATCTGTCAATGTTGGATCTACTGTTGAACAACAATTTTTTGTTGGAAACAGCAAGAAATTCTATCATAGTGCTGGAAAGAAAGCCTACACCAGCACACACCCGGATAAAGAAACGGTAAAGTGCGCCAACGTTTATCAACACAACGGTAACCAGACTCCACTAGTTGGGATAAATATAGAATTTTGTTCTTATTTGAATGAAATGTTACCAACACACCGTCATTTAATTCCAAAGACAGAAGGATATGTAAGTACAAAGAATTTCTTAATTGTTGAAATTCAATTCAAGTTACTTGGGATAGAGGTTGATTATGGTGATCCAGATACTGTATTTACAAAAAGATCATACTTTGAAATACCGGTAAATTTTTATAATTCCATGCCACAAAATTTCTCCCCACAAGATACCCCAACTGCTTCACTAACTAGTGATGATATTTTAATTGATGCAGTTGCCAATAAGAACGTTTTATTACAAGATGATTCATTGACGGTGGATTTGAGCATAAGCCCTGGTTTACGACTTAAGAAAAATTTCAAGCATAAAGAGAGTATTCTTAGACTTTTGAACATAGAAACAAAATTAAAACAAATCATAAGTTTCACAGGTATAGGAGAAGACACTATTGTTACTGATATTTCAAGAACAAATAAATCAGTTGACATACTACTCGAACAATCTGTTTCCAAGATAATGACTGCTGTGCAGCTCCCCGAAACGTTCATGAACTATCGAATCACCGAAAGTGACACAGATGGTCCTAGAACTATGATTGATACTGGGAGTAAAGGAGAGACGTTAGGAATACCATTCGTCAATCAAAACTTTCAATCGTTCAACTTCCCCAACTCTGACTCTTTATATTCGATACGTTTTGAGATCTGGATAAAGATAAAATTCGGAAAGGATATCTCACATACCGAGATCTCTAAGGATTTGAGGATCCCTATTACTGTGTGTCATATGGACCATGACTATCATGCCAAGATATGCGATGAGATGTCGACTTATGGTCACAGTTATGGACCCAGAAAATACAACAGACCCAAGTGCTACCTTACCAAGAACCAGTCTAGTTTTGGAACGGTGTCCGTCGAGTAAAGAAAAATAAAGCAAAATATTCGAGAATCTGCCTATGAGTAAAGAGTACATATATATCTTTCTCGTTTAGTGCAAAGTTTCTTCAAAAGGAAGAGACTAGTTTAATCCAACGAGATAGATATACATTTGCATGTGTCTTTTGTGTTATAAATTCATGATAAGATTAGATTAGTTAATCGGATACTTTTAAACATTTATTTCGTTTAGTTGTGGTTCACGAGAAAAGCAGGAAAACTCTTCACCCAAATTTTGCTATGTACACCGACCGCTTGCTATTTATTACTTATGTATGATTTAATATAACACCCAAGGCATCAATTTTTATAAGTAATCAAATCAACATTTTACATTTTAAGTCTAATCTACTTTACCAAATTACCAATCAGTTATAGTTATCAACTTTTCCGTTATGTTAGCGTGAACACCCCAACAGTGAATAATTGTCTTGTAGTGTATCTGATTAGCGCTTGTGAGACATAGGGGGCGGGTTGTTTTTGGCAGTGGCTTAACTAACCATTTTATTTGTTATTGAAATTGATGATATTGCTTGGCTTACCAGTAACCCTGCGGGTAAACTTGCCAAACGGACCTTATGAATTCCCAGAAGAGACAAGGATAAATCCAGAAAAGCAGTATTCAAAAGAATATCAAGTATGTTCAAGAGATTTCTCGTTCAGTCCTCAGAAGAAGGCATCGTCTAAATGGTGACCACTAATGTTGAACTAGACCTGACCAATCTCACCTAACAATGTATGCTTTACAAGCTTCTCTCTAGTATGTGGCGAGATAATTCCACGCCGGTGGTGTTATTCCTTGACGTTCAATGACGGCACGAGTGGGATAATAGCTCACTAGATAATTTTCGGAGTGTATCAATTAGACTAGAGTATTTCATTCGTTTATAAGTACAAAAAAACACCGTGAAACACCCAGTTTAAATTATAACGTATGACCATTTTGGAGAACAAATCAACAAAACAATAAACAAACGCGGTTAAAACCGAACAATCGCGTTTTGATTGGTTTCTGTTTTCATTTCGAGTGGAGTTGGTGAACATGAAAAGCTTTTCTGTTTGCAGCTTAGTCATATGTTCTACTGGATTGGCCTGTTTATTTTCGTTGTTTATCCTTTTTCTATATCTAAGCTTTCTTGGACCCTTGCTTTGCTTTTATATATATTTGTATAAGTATATACAGTTATAATATCACACACTCGTTTACTAATATTTTCCTTCGCTAAACACAATGGTTTCCTTGAAAACGTCAATCTTAGCTTCAATTGTTTTATCTATTATTGGATCCCATGCTCTGATTCCAATCGAAATCGTTGGTAAAAGATTCATCAAACCAGTTGTCGATGCTCAAAAGGATGGTGAAGTCTTCTTTATCAATGGTGTTGATTATCAACCTGGTGGATCTTCAGGTTATCAAGATTCTAACCCTGACGACGCTTTATCTGATGGTGACATCTGTCTGAGAGATGCCTACGCTTTACAAAACCTGGGCTCAGAAGAAAACCCAATCAATGTTATTAGAGTTTACACTGTTAACCCTGAAATCAACCACGATGAATGTATGTCTATCTTTAATGCTATTGGTATTTACGTTCTGATTGATGTCAATTCTCCATTATCAGGTGAATCCATCAACAGAGCCAACCCATCTGAATCTTACAACTGGTGGTACCTGGAAAGAGTTTTCAAGATGATTGACGCCTTTAAGAACTATCCTAACTTGCTAGGTTTCTTTAGTGGTAACGAAGTCATCAATGATGGTGCATCCGCTGGTGTCGACCCTAAATATATTAGGGCTGTCCAAAGAGATATGAGACAATATATTACTTTCCAAGCTGACAGAAAAATTCCAATTGGATACTCTGCCGCAGATGTCACTGAACTAAGACAGGCCACTTGGGAATACTTGCAATGTAATATTGATGGTGATGAGGACGACGAATCTAAGTCTGACTTCTTTGGTTTGAACTCTTATGAGTGGTGCTCTGGCATTTCTGATTGGCAATCATCTGATTACGAAACCGTTGATTCTACTTTCAAGAACACAACTATTCCGGTTTTCTTCTCAGAATATGGTTGTAACACTAACAGACCAAGAACTTTTGAAGAAGTTAGTGAAGGTGTCTTTGGCGGTTTACAAGACACTTTAAGTGGTGGTCTTATTTATGAATTCTCTGAAGAATCAAACAACTATGGTTTAGTTGAGATCAATGATGGTGATTTGGAATACAAAGAAGATTACAATAACTTGAAGACGCAAATTAGTAAATCAACCATCCCATCTATTTCAGAATCTGATGTTGATCAACCATCATTATCTACTTGTGACCAAGATGCGATTGAAGCCTTGTACTCTGAATTTGATGCTGACTTTGATTTACCAGAACAACCAGGTGGAGTTCTAGAATTAATTATGTATGGTGCTAATAACACTAACATTGGTAAGATTGTTGATTTAGAATACCTCATTTCAAACTACACAATTTCTGATTCTGATGGTAACGAAATCAAGGATGCCAGTATTAGTGTTGCTTCTACTAATACCGTCAACTCTCAAACTAATTTACCAACTAGTAACACTGCCTCTTCAGCTACCTCCACTTCTTCATCTTCTAGCTCATTCTCTGCTACTTCAACCACTTCTTCTTCATCCTCACGGGCTTTGGCTGCCAGTAACTACAACACTCAAGCTACTGGCTTCATGTTCTTAGTTGGATTAGGTTTAGCTGCTTTGTTGTAGGAATTTTGAACCCTTTTCTAAAATTGTATTTTTATTATTAAATCTTGCAACTTTTATCATTTTCTTCTCACTTTTGTTTCTTCAAATTTTTTCTTTTATTTCTTTTCGTCACCGTTTATTTACTTTTATTTTTATTTTTCAACTGTCGTACTAGTTCCATTCCTATTTGAATATACTCTTTCCTCTCTATTCTCCTCGTCAACTGTCCACGTTCGCCAAATCTAAAATATAAAGCTGGTGCTTAAGGTGCCAATATAAATAATAATATCCATTCAAACAAGGAGCAGTTTGTATGATTACAGAAAACAAGAAAGTTTCTTTTGACGTTCTTTTCATATTAAAATATACAACTTGACTTACATAAATATATAGTTATTTTATCATGATTCTATAACAGAATCATCTTAGTTTCAACTTCAGTTTTGGACCAGAAGAGGAAGAAGTACTCTTTGATTCAGCAGTACTAGTTGACCCGGAACCACTATCTGAAGATTTTTCAGTGCCAGTATCAGTTGTGGCTGGTAATCCACTAGGAGTACTGACTATGACAATGCTTGATTTACTAACCGGTGGCGAAACACTTCTTGATGCAGGAGTGGGTGCAGACAGCGAGGCTACTGGTGATTTTTCCCTCTTGTTCAATTTTTTAAGTTTAGCAGAATCGATTTTCAAGGTAACGTTCATTGAGGGCTTGAACACGTTCACTCGTCCTTCTTGTTTGATGGAAGTTGCTGGTGTGCTTGCAGCTTTAGATACCTTCGATGGAGATATTGAGGACTTGGAAGGTAACGGATGGATTGGAATCTTGACTGGTGCTGATGATCCTCTTTTCTTCTTCCCAAAATTTTCATCAGTTGAAACAATAACTTTTCTATCGAAAATATGGAATCTTACATAACGTAGTGGCAACGATGGACTTGTTCTAATGATATCATAAGTAACTTTTCTCTTTGGGAATTTACTGCAAATCGATGATGACGATGATGGTATTGTTGACTTTCTGTACTTGAATGTAACTTCGAACTTCTTCATGTTTCCTCCTTTCTTAGTCGAAACAGATATAGGAGCAGGAAGTGCTGGAGTTGAAGACAACTTCAAAGGTACTGATGTTGGGGTATTTGAAAGCGTGGCAGCAGAGTCAGTGATTGGAGTGATGTTCAAGTTGGATGATGATTTGTTGATTTTCTCTTTAACCGTATCAACATTCTTCAGTTTCAAAATCGGTTTCGTTGTACCAGTGGAAGGAATCACTATCGATTCAGTCTTTAGTTTGATAGTTGGGAACTGAATCTTTAATCTACCCTGTCTCTTCATGGAGATAATCAGGCTACCTTCAACAGGATCAACAACTTTCTTACAAACTTTGGCAACAACTTTTTTATCCGACGGTAAATCAATAGTAACCTTGAAAGAGTTGACAGCTTCGAATAAAATAGAAACAACATCGAACAAATTTCTCTTTGTATTAATGGATAATAAACAGGAATGCAAAGCGTTCCAAATCTCTGTGCGTAAACCTTCACCAATACTGTAATCACGCCTTAAAACTTCAATGGCACCTTTTATTGTACTTCTTGCAATTTGATCCCTTCTAGATTTCATATCACCATTTGATGCATTTTCTTCAATAACAACCATTGTATTACCAATCATACTACTAGAATTTGTAGCATCACCAACACCACTGTTAGTTGAATGCTGTTGCCGAGAATCTGATGCATTTAGTGATCTTCCAAAGAATTCATCGTCATCCAGGTTTGAAGGAGTTCCTTCAAGTGCAGCAACACCAATGGATTTCATAAAGATTTTAATCAATTGATACTTTATGTATTGAGACGGATCAATTTTCAACGCCGTGAAAAATAATGATAATGCAAATGAATTTTTTAAACCACCTAATGTTAATATTCCTTCAAAAGCTGCCAAACGAATATCAGGGTGATGAACTGGCTTGGTATACTCAATCAACTCTTCAAATGTCATGTTAATTAAGCCAAGTCCAGCTAATTTTGTCTTTTCTTTCAGAACAGTAACAGTCACCCTGTATCGATAAGATGGTGACCATTCATCCATCTTCAAACATCTGTTCATCTCAATGATAGCTTCGTGTAAGAATTTACTGTTCAAATCAGTAGGAACATCAACATGTTGATCAATAATCGATTTGTTATGATTAGAAATGAATCTGTTTGTATTGGCAATCATAGTGGATAAAACAGATATTAATTTGGAAACATAGAAACAGTCATTGAAGTCATTGCTCATGTTATCGTTGAACTTGAGAATATTTAGTAAAATTCTTTTCAATTCAATAGGAGTATCACCGGATTTATTCTTTATACCAGACAAAGCTTCTGGTATAGCCTTCATTATCAGTAAGTTGTTGAAATCAGAAAAGTCATTTGGAAGCGGTAGGTATTCGATTGGGTCAAATTCATTATAGGTTCTTGCAATCTCGTTATTATAACAGAAAAAAGCTTTAAATGCTTTCAATAAATATTTCAAACCAATATGGTCATTATCTTCTTTGGATATGAATGCAAGACCTTTCGCTGCTTCAATTCTTATTCCATAAAAATAACGTTTATCCATCAAAGTTCTCAACAAGATAGTGGAGTAATGTAAAGGAGGCCTCAAAGTACCCGAAAAGAACTTGATACTCTCTAATTGTGCTTCGACATCTCTATCTTGTCTTAACTGGGACTCAAACATATGATCCTTCTGATTAATATACAATTTGCAAATCCATTCAAAATCAGCATCAACTCTGATCCATTCAAACGCATCGCTAGATTGATCACCACTAGCGCTACTACTATTGATTTTCTCTTTGGATAAGTCTTCTTCTTTCAAACCCCAATTTTCAATATCTGTAGGAGACGTTAAAACATCACCAAGTTTCTTGACTTTCGCTTCATCGTCTTTCCTCTTTTTATCTTTTTCATCAGCTTCGTCATCTTTGCGTCTCTTAGCTCTTCTGTATTTGGTATTATACTGAATATCTAATTTTGTGTCCGCTTCTTTGATATCAACAATGTGTTCATAAGGGGTGCCATCTGCTTCATGGATTCTAATCGTAATTGGACCGGTGAAAATATTCTGCACTCCAAAATCATCATCTTCGGCTAAAAAGTTATTTGCTTCATCCACAAAATTATCTCTTTGATGTAATTTCCGTATATTTTCCTTATTGTTGGTCCCCATTTCCATTGCATCGTTGTCCTCATTCAATTTCGATGATTTTTGGACTTGTCTAATACTCATTTCAATAAACATTCTCTTTTTATTGAATCTTTGAGTGACTCTAAAAATTGGAACACCTGAGTTATGAATCCAATTTTGAAAGAAACTTTCTAATTTATTATGAGCAACTTTTTCACAAACATGTTGGAAATGAACAGTGGATAGACAGTTACCGTTATATAAATCACTTGACATTGCCTGTAAGAAGATCTTAGGAATAACACGGGATAAACCAAAAGATTTATCAGTTTTTGTCATTCTTCTATCCAAAATAAATAGAACCAGTGGAGCTTTCAATTTCAAAAATTCAAAGTCCTGATCAGCATTAACTGGAAATCTAAGCAATTGATTTGCCAATGGTCTTCTACCAACATCCAATTCGCAAAGCAAATCTGTTCGTTGCTTGATCATATACTTATAATGGTTTGTACCAAACAATTTCCTCAGGAATTGGCCAGCCATAAATTGAGCCAAGCCAGTAGTACACCACATATCATTTAACGATTTTGGTAAGACATTAATACCAGAATACTGTTCAGATAATGCAGCCGCCAAACTTTCTGTTGTTTCAAAAATTGGCTCTATCAAATCTGGCCCATATAGTAACCTTTCACTAGCAACTGTCATTCCGGCAAAACCATAAGTATTACAAGGCATATCATCTATGAAAACCATTGTATAACTTGGGAAAGGAAACGAACCAAACTCTTTCGAATAAAAATCAAGGGCCTTGTATAAGAAAATGGTTGTATTTAAAACCTCCTCTCTTTTGCCTGGCAAGTAATAAAACATTGTTGGGACTTTATTTGAGTTCGATTCAGGAGCTAAAAGCAGCTGATTGTTATTGTTAGCATCTACAGAATTGATAAACGAAGTTGAAGGAACTAATTCATCAGTTCCCGGTTTTATGTCCATCATTGGACACTTTTCAAAGGCCCCTATGGCAAAACCTATGTGATGGGGAGCTATTGGGTCATAAAACTGGAAATTAATAACTTTCTTACCTATATCAATTGTATGTGGGGATTCTTTGGACGCAACCAAATCTGGAACAGCAACAACAATTGGAGTGGACTCATCAATTTCGTCATCTTCAAAGTCTTGTTGTGCCTGTTGGGATTGTTGATGACCTTGTCTTTCGTCATTTGCATCATCCTCGTCCATTTCTTCCATTTGAATTCTTCTCAATGCTTTTTCAGCTGCTTTAGTACCAATGATCTTAGTTTCACCGATATCACCAATTGTTTTTGGAACAATGATATTTATATCCCATGCTGATTTTTCATGGAAATTATCGACGCAAGGAACCCAAGAACTGGCGCTACAACCAAGATCACTGTTGGCAGTATAACAGAACCATCTATTTTTTGGAATATTCGTATGATTACCACCATGGAAGAGTATACCATTTTTGGGATTTCTCACTATATAATTGATCTTTATATTTAGCGGAGTGTAAACTTTATCAGAGCCCATAAAAGTATTTGTTGTTATTGGGGTTCCTCCGTATGATTTCGATGTTCCCATACCTCCTACAGGAGAGAACGTTTGCTTGGTAGATGCATCTTGCAACCTTAGTTTTATGGTATCTGGAAGGTTTATCACCAACTCCGATGTGTTTGCCAAGTACGAAGATTCTGGTTGAGTTGTGCTATTTGAGTCTGAATATAATGGATGGAATTTTTCCCGGTACATATGATGTTGTTCAACTGAAATGTTTTTCGAATTGGAATCGAAATATGGGTTATAGTGATAAAGTGACAACACTGGGTTATCGAGATCATTCATATATTCGTCATTTTGGAAAAAATCATTATGGGTGAAAAGGGTTTTCCTATTATTAATCGTTATTGATTTGATTTGTATACCTCTGCAATCTAATTTGATTTGCTTTAAAGATGACTCAAGAGGCAACACCGTCAGTTCAGTTTCACCTGTAACTGTTTGCTCTGACAGGTCAACATCCAAAGTGACTCTTTGATAACCAACCTTAAAATTCTGGGATGGAGTATCACCTAGGTCGTATTTATGATGATGTCTCTTGGGCGTTGGATAAGACTTTGGAGTTGCCCTAGAGTTAGCTGAAGGATGATCGAACGACATTACGAAACAGCTTTGAGTTCAAGTGCGTTCAATGGTATACACGAATAAAACCGTGAGTATATCTGTGTGACAGGCCTAATTCAAATATCCTATCCAGACACAGTTCTTTATGATTCGATATACAAAGTCATCTTGGTCAAGTCTACATAGGATTGCAGATATGTTATGTTATGAAATGGATACTTCTCGAGAGCCTTGATTGAAGTCGGCGACGTCGCGACGTCCTGTTCCCGACCTGTCGTCGATAGACTACTTTTTTTAGAACCCCCACAGAGCTGCGTAACCACAAGCTCTCCAAATTATTTCTTTCGCTCAGGGAATTTTTCCAGTTGCTAAATGATGAGTTCCCAGGACTCACCATAGGGATCATCTCTATGGGGCACTTCACATCGCATCATACACATGAATCTGACTTAACCTATGTACATCATTTACACCTTCTCAATCTTTAATCTTTAATCTTCACAAACATCCTTTGTATAATCAAGCACTGCATCCAATTGTCTATTGTTTTACCTATTCTGGAACTTCTCACCCAGTGTATGTCTCGGTTGGAATTCTGTATAGATCCACATCAACTCCATTGTATTAGAACAGCACATATAGATTCTGACCCTCCCTCGACCTTCCCATTTAATTTCCGTATACATATATCACAACAGAAGAAAGAGTCAATCGATTAAAGAGTACTTAATGGATCTTTTATTTTGATACCAATCAATTACTATACTATATTCCTTAAACATACAAATTGATCAAACGTAACCAAAACCGCAAATCACATACATACATCAATCATGCAAAACATGGAAACCCATAACACAGGCAGTGGAAACGATCTCTTATTGAGACTTATAGATTCTCCTCAATTTGATCTATTCCTATGCATCAATTATCTACAGAAGTATGCTGACAATATTGGTATTCATTACTATCTATGTAAACGTGTTGCTAAATATTCGATAACGGAGCTCAGATTTTTCATTCCTCAATTCTTACAACTTCTGATCACTGTTGAAACTGATTCAATGGCACTAGAAGAATTGATTAAAAGATTATGCAACCAAGATGTTCATTTCAGCTTAACAACGTTTTGGCATTTACAAGCACAATTACAGGAATTAAGTAAAGAACCGGAAAGTGTTGGATTCCAAACTTGTAAGAGAATGCTAAACGACCTTCAATATCAACTATTCAATCTATCAACTGGCCATCAAACAGTCACTTCAAAATCAACTTCAGTTTCAGGCGTTGTTACTAAAGATGACAATAATAAAGAATTCAGAGAAAATGTTGCCCCATCAATTGTGCTTATCACTTCGTTACTTGCCGGTTTCGGTGTGCCTAAAGCTACTCAATACGTTGAACCAATTGTTAGAACTCAAGGAAAACAATTGAAATCATTAGTCTTTGAAGTTGTTAAAGATATCAAAAAGAGTTTGACTGACAATCTAACTAAGAAAAACACAATTAATAATGCCCTTATGGGGAGATCCAAGGAAGAAATGGATGATTTTAAAAGATCAAAATCATTGACCAGAGGTAAAAGAATTGTTTCTTCACCAACAACTCAATCTGCTGGTTCTAGGAAATTAGAGAATAATCTTGATTTTGAAATGATTGATACATATGTTGACATGAACCTTCCAAATTTGAGTAAGCCGTCACTGAAACTTAAGAGTAACAAATCAATGTCTCAATTGAAAACTAAAAGTGACGTGTTCCCATCAACAAGCTTAATATCCAGCCCAAATGAACAAACTGAAAAACAATTAGACCACATATCTTCATCCATGCCAAACCTACATTTGTCTCCTTCTTTGTCATCCACTACAGACTTGATTCCATTCTCATCAGATGGCTCATATGCATCATCAATTAGAAACTCTTTTGATTATCGAGATAGTAGCGAAGCCGAAAGTTTATACGGTGATGAATCAATCTCATCATCTACAATATCTCCAACGACTAAATCTGCTGGTTCCGGTATTCCATTAACTATTCCACAGCGTGTTAAATTATTAAAATCCAATTACTTCAAATACGAAACTCAATTCATGATTGCATTACAGAATATTTCTATTAGATTATCGAAAGTTCCAAGAGAAGCTAGATTATCAACTTTAAAAGCTGAACTTTCAATGTTAAACAAAGATTTACCTTGTGAAGTTGACATTCCAGCATTATTACCTAAAAATAAAAAAGGTAAACTACATAAAATTTGTAGAATTGCGGTAAACGAAGGTGCCGTTTTAAATTCCGCAGAGAGAGTTCCTTATTTACTTTTAATTGAGTACTTGGCAGATGAAATTGATTTTGATCCGACGACCACCAACAACAAGCTAGTTTTGAACAAACTAGAAGACAACAAAGGCAATACAAATGATAGTTTCAAACTAACAGACAAAAAATATAGATTTGATCTAGCGTTCCCTCACCATGCTTCCTCGTCCTCGTCCGTTGCATCAGGCGAGAACATTGCCAATGGAGGATCCAAAGGCTCGCCGCATCAATCGCCATACGGTTTCACACAATTGGATTCGAAAGAAGGTGGCGGGATTGGTAGCTCGAATCTTTCAAACGCTGTTGTTATGATGGATACAGAAGAATCGGACCTTGGTGATGTTTCAGTTGTTAAAATGACTAACAAGATTGAAAAACAAACTATAATAAACCAAAAATTTGTTAGGCAAAAGGGAACGGTTCCAAAATTAACCACCAATAATGCTACCTTCAACACCACTACCAATACCACTAATAAAAGCATGGAAGAAAACGTTCGTAACTTTGAGCTAACTTTTAAATCCCATTACAAGGACGGAATTGAGAATGATAATGATCTTGCTAATCAAATGCGTATTGCAGCAGTCATGTTAACCCAATTAGATTCACCAGCATCTACGATGCCATTAGCACAAGCTGCACAAATCAAAGCACGTATTATCGATTCAATGAAATCGATGCAAAATGGCTTTGGTGTTCAAGATTTAGGTGATATTAAAGGTGAAGCCGGTGAGCGTAAGCTATCAAACGATTTGAAAGTTGCTGGTATTAGTTACTTAGGGGAAGATTGGAACACTAAACGTGAAAGAATTAGAAA
Organism: Ogataea degrootiae; assembly: GCA_019232045.1. Lineage (NCBI taxonomy): Eukaryota > Fungi > Ascomycota > Pichiomycetes > Pichiales > Pichiaceae > Ogataea > Ogataea degrootiae. Next base: position 16,078 of record JAHDIT010000074.1, read on the forward strand.
AGAGTCCAAATTTGGACATTTGGACAATTGGGATTTATGCTCGGTTATTGCTAAAACCGGCGATGATCTAACGCAAGAAGCCTTTGCATGCCAGTTGATTCAGGCAATGGCTAATATTTGGTATAAGGATGACGTCAAGGTTTGGGTTAAAAGAATGAGAATTTTGGTGACTTCTTCGAATACAGGATTAGTGGAAACTATAACAAATGCATTAAGTGTTCATTCTATCAAAAAATCTTTAACGCAGTATTTAACGATGAATGATGAAAATCCAAAAGGTGAAATAGCGAGCTTGAAAGATCATTTCACAAGAATGTTTGGTGATGAAATTTCGCCACGGTATAAAATGGCCCAAGACAACTTCTGCATCTCACTAGCTGCGTATTCAGTCATTTGTTACGTTTTACAAATCAAAGACCGTCATAATGGTAATATCATGCTGGATTCAGAAGGCCATATCATTCACATCGATTTCGGTTACTTGCTTTCAAATTCACCAGGATCCGTTGGTTTTGAAGCGTCCCCATTCAAATTGACTTTAGAGTACGTTGATTTGTTAGGCGGCATTGACTCATTCTATTTCAAGAAGTTCAAGAAGTTGGCGAAAGATGCCTTCAAATCACTACGTCGGAATTCGGATTCTTTGATTCATATGGTTGAATTGATGCAAAGGGACTCTCAACTGCCTTGTTTTAAAGCCGGTGAAAATACTTCTGTCCAATTGAAACAACGGTTACAACTGCATTTGAGTGATGATGATTTGGATATTTTTATTGAAAACGTGTTGATCAATAAAAGTGTTGGTAGTATATATACTAGATTATACGATCAGTTCCAACTTTTAACACAAGGTATTTATATATAATTTTGTCTACATAATTTTCCCACCCCGACTTCCCTCTCCTATCATTCTACCCTTTCATCATATAGGTATATTTTGATTCACATATACTTATGAATGCATTTTCAAACTATATTATACTTCAAATACTATCGTTTTAAACGACAAAGTAATTTGTAGAAACATTTTTATCACATTGATACGCGTATGCTATGCTATATCTATGTATGGATTATATTATCACCATCCGTGAATAGTATGAATCTTGTATTACAACTTCATTGAAAAATAAACACCATTAGGGTTGTGTATTCTGCTAACCCCCGTTCTCACTCTGACTTGATACTCTTCCTCAGATTGTTGTTGTTCAACACCGCTATTATTCAAATTATTATTATTATTGCTATTGAAGAAGAACTCATTCTTATCACCACCACTTAAAACCTCGGAAGCTGCATAACTGTCTTCAGTCAACTGATGACGCAATTCATTGCTAAACATGCTGTTTCTTTCTCTATTATGCTGTTGATATCTAGGCCCAGACGGCCCACCGTTACCACCGCTAGCACCAAATTGGAACTGAGCTTGTAATTGAACGTTTGAAGCCTGTGTCTGACTTTGTGTTCTTTGATGTTGATTACTATTATGACGAGACAACGTCCCTGTCGAACCCCTACTTATTGAATTCTCCAACGGTAGCACAACATAAATAAAAGACTCAATTGACCATTCGTACCAAACCCTATCTAAATTACAATCTCTTTTGATAAAAATACTGATTTCTTGATCATCAGTAAGATGAATAGGTTGATCAATCATGAAGAAACACGGTAACCAAGAAACTAAATTATGAGGGATTGGTCCTGAACCTGTTGGATCGTTTGAAATTGTGATTCCATTGTATAACTCAGCAGTGAAGAATCCGATTAATCCGTGGATCGTGCCCTTTCTATGGCATTTTAACGTTGTTTGGATTTGTCTTTTATTATGGTTGTTTTGAAATTTTTGTGTTTGCCAAGGAACAGAGCAGTTTTCGGAAGATAGCGACGATGGCTTTTGACGCTTTGTTGGATGTTTGAAAGTCCATAGTTTAGCGCATTTAGATGATAAAACATCGTGCTGATCACACATTGGGATATACATTTGATGGAATTTTGAAGGATCGTTGAATTTGGAGACTTTTTTGTATATCGAAGGAGAAATTGCAGGTGCTATGTAAGAAGTATATTCTTTTGGAATAAATATACAATCTTTAGAATCACAGAACTTTTCAACCGAATCCAAACATTCTGGTGAAAGTTCATTACAGCCAAAACTGCCTAACAATTCACTAACAACCATATTGAATCCAGACGACGAATTTGTAGTTGGTTGCCAAAATCTAGCATCAGAATTAATTATTTCAACTTTATTGTTCCAATAGTCTTTGTTTCTTTGTGTTAAATAAACCATAACGTTTGGATTTTTCTCAATGGCTGTTATTTTAACTTTATCCAAATTCAAATTCAAAAATTTAAAGGCACAGAATAGCTTTTCTATCAATGGACCTCTGCCAGGACCAACTATTAAAATTTTCAAGTCATCATTTGATGCGCTATCACCACTGATAGCACTATATGTAGTTGTGTGATTTGTAGTATTGTTTCTATCAGGTAAACTCAACGCAGAGGTATTAAAAGCCACAGCCCCGTACGTTGAAACTTGTTTAGCATGATGAAATCTAGGCAAATTGATTAAATCCATCAATGCAGAAACCATAGCACGTTCATAACAATCGTACTTAACGGAATCTTGTTCAAACACTTTATACGTTGAATTATCCAAGTTGTTCAGTAACGGTTGCAATGGAGCTTGTAAAGATTCTGCAGAATTCATTTGTGATTGACTCAAGTTTGAGCATAGAAGATTGTTAATTGTGAAATTTTCAATTGGTGTTAGTTGATTGTTGTGTTCACTTGAATCAACTAAATATTTCAAGTAATCGAGGTACGCTAGATCGCCAAGATAGACGGATTTACCATCAACTGTAATTGAAGTTAATCTTTTATTAAGGTTCTTTGGTGAATTATGATGGTGATGGATATTTTCATCGTTGTCACTCAAAGTTGTAGTTCTCAATTTATTAATCAAATCATTATCTTTATCAACACCATGCAATAACAAAACGGGTGGATCCAAAGCCTTTTTTTGAATCAGCTTCCAAATAATCAATTGATTGAATTTATTTAAAACTGGATAATTTTTCGAATTTGGTATAAATCTTGAACTTGAAATCAAGTAAAACTTGACAGGTTCCAACAGCCATCTATTAACAACACCTTGAGGGATATTATGCTTCGGCGAACCCAAAGAAACAGATAAATTTTCGTTGTAATTACACTGAATTCTAATAGTGTTCCACATATCCCACGTTGATAAAGTATCTATAACAGGTATTGATTCACCAGTTACGTTATTGATTTGAACATCTTCACAAATCGGCAAAGAAATTGATATTTTCATCGCTGGGAATCTTGTAAGTACCGAATTCAAATTGTTTGTGAAAATAGACAAATGGTTAAGGTCTTTAGGTGGCGCAATTAACAAAGTATTGATACCAACGTAATGAGCATAAGAGATTTCATTTGTTATAACTTGTAATGAGAATTCATTTATTAGTTTATCAGTTGTATCTAATTCGATCCATGATGACAATAAGCAAATTGTTTGTCTACAATGACTTCCTGTCATGATATTAACTTCGTTAAGTTTTGGAAACGGAACATTTAAATCATTGAGATCAACTTCGATCTCATTATCATTGTAACCATTGTCTTCATTGCCATCATTATAGGAAGAGCCCGAATTTTCTTTGAAAGTTTGAAAATACTTTTTACAATTTTCTCTATATCTTGCATTTGTCACTGGTAATAAGACATAGTCGTATCCAACGCTTGTTAAGCTTTCAACCAAAGATAAATCTGATTTAACTACTGCTGATGTTAGAGGTAATGGTTTCATACCTATTTTAACATTTGGAGTCCTTATTGAAGAGAACATGTCACTTTTAAAGTCATCTGTGTTAGTATTGACAGTGACTGGTTTACCGTTGACAACAGGTTCTCCATTTATGTTCATTCTTTGGTCTAATCTTACAGATGGCGGTCTTAAAGTTGACATTCGATGAGCTATGATTGCGTGTAGGTATGTGGTTTTTTTCTTTTCTTGGGACTTTTTGGGCTTGAATTGATTAGATGATGGGGATAAATAGTGAAATTGAATGCTGTATATACTGCTGTGTAAACTTGCTTTCAAAGTTGCTATCTTTTTGAAAGTATAACAACGAGGTTCAAAAAAGATTGAGCAGATAGAGAAAGGTACTGATTGTTTTGAAAGCTAAAATTTGAAACTTTAAAAAAAAATATCCAATTATAATGAAATGTATGGGAGAGGAAATAACTAGCAAGGATTGCTTGCCCAAGGTGTTTAGATTTGTATCTGTATCTGTATGTATATCTGATCTGATCTTTGACAGTTTTTTAGAAATAACTGGAGAGAAACTTGGAATCGGAAGTTAAAATTTGAAAACAGAAACATGAAACAGGAAAGAAAGCAGGGAACAAAGTCAAAAGCTAAATAATTGTGCCTCAGAGAAGACGGCTTTGAAATCAATTGTTCCATCTTACCAAATGAAGTGAATCCTGTCAGGATTAAGTCATGAACGGCACACATTATGCGCTTACTAACAAACTTACGGAAGGGATCTACGAATGTTATGCATATGGAAAATCAATATGGCTCAATAACATAGTGTGTGGTTAGAGTATGGCTAAATTGTATGTAATATCCCACTTACAGTAAGGAACGACGCGTGATTATAATTACAATTATAGTTGTAATCATTACAAATTAGGGTGTTTATTTATCCATTCAATCAAGTATCCATAGAGAGATAATATTTCACGATTATCAGATTATTTAGATTATTATTATTATATTTGTTAGTTAAGGTACTCAGTCATACTAAGTGCAATGTGTTGTAATTCCATACAGTTGCCAGGTTTGATGGAGGGGAGTTGAGAGGTGAGAGTCTCTGTCAAGATCTATAGATATAGATAGATACAAAGAGTACACAATTATATACATTCCACTTTTTTTGGCTTATTGTTGATTGATCCGATTCAAGATTTGCGAGCTGCAACGGGAGAAAATCGCAAGACAGAAAGAAAGACAATTATCAACGATCTGCTGTTTGTGAACAGAAGACAAAAAGAGAAACAGACGCGTAAATTTTAAACGAGAAAAAGAAGAAAAGGCGCCAAATTTGGTGTTTGTAAATGAACAGTTGATAATAGAGACAGAAAAACAGGCAGCTTCAAAAGCTAATATTCATTTATTCCTTTGCAGCAGAGAACATCGATTCTCTTACAATCTCCGGCCGTTTACTGACAAGCTAACAAAGAAGGCGGACTCAAATATGGATAGATTGGCCCTTATTACTTCATAACAGAAAGATAAAATAATTCATCAGACGATGTTCTTTCATTGATATATATGTAAACTACACATATATGAACATCTCTCTCATCAAGCTTTTCGGGAACATATAGAAATGTTACATACATATGGTGTTGATTTGAGCTTGTAAGAGGGATATATGGGGTAAATGAGTGGATAGATGACAGTATTGATGTATAGTAATAGTGAGTTTGTCTAGTAGCTCTATATTAACTGACAGAGTAGTCTTTGTTCAATTCGTTAGGCTCTGATGGTTCCAAGTAAAAAGGGGTTTGGGTGTTTAACAGAAGGGCACATTACTCTCTGGTAACAAACCAACCCAGTAGTAACTTATACAAGCCTGGCAATCTACCACGGAAGGCATTCCAACTGTCCCAGCTGACCCGCGTGCCTGCTGAAAAATCTCTCCGCCGACGGGTAAAAACATGAAGCTGGAAAATCACGTAAAATAAATTTACCTAGATCAAGATCAAATAAATTTGAGTTTGAAGGTGCTCGAGAAAATTGAAAAACAAACAAATAGTTGAATCAGAAACTAAACCTACAAATCACTACTTACTTTCAACTTTGCTCGTATCAATGTATCACATATAACCACTAAAATATTCCTTTTAGCCAACAAACCGTATCAACATCTTCAACGTACTAGATACTAGATACCAAATACCCAATCAAGCCTAACTCTATTGAAAATTAATTAACTACATACTCTCTTGTACATTCAAATTAAATTAAATCAAATTGAATCAAATCAATTCATCAAGCAAAACAAGACCAAACCTGACCAAACTAAATACCCTCATATTATCGTTTCCACTAATATTAATACTACATAAACCCATAAACATATAAACACAGCTACAATGTCTTATCAACAGAGACCTAGAGAGCTCACACCGCAAGAAAGAGAGAGAATATTTTCATTCAGAGACAAGTACTATTATTCTCCACGTTATTGCGATGAACAATACGAATATAGGCATGTTGCTTTGCCTAGAGAATTACTAAAACTGATCCCAAGTGATTATTTTGCAGAAAATGGAACTTTCAAAATCCTAGCAGAAGATGAATGGAGAATTCAATTGGGTATTACTCAAAGTTTAGGTTGGGCTCATTATGACTGCCATGCACCTGAACCTCATATCTTGTTGTTTAGAAGACCCAAGCATTAATTTTTTTTTTCAATTTTGAACTGCTCTTAATATCCTTATCTTCTTCTTCTTTTCATACAAATATACGTATAAATATATATCCTTATTCCTTCCTTTACTCTCTTTTGAACTGCTACTGAAGACTGATGTATCCATGATTTTTATAGTAGTTCACCATAGGCTAATCTATCCTTTGTTTGGGCTATTAATTTTTTGCATTTCTATTACTTTATATATATTAGTTTATTTTATGTTTATTATATGTCCTCTATTTTTTATACATTTTCTGTATTAATTAATTCTATATCTGCCTATATTCATTTTTTACTCTTAATCTTACTTTACAGATACATAAATCTCTTACTCCTTATAATTGAACCGACTATATATATATATTAAACGCGTTGAAGTGTTATGAATTCAAGGCAGTACAACGACGCGTCTTTCAAATATTGATCGACCTCATTTGTTTTCCTATTTTTTGCAGGTTAATTTGATCTACCTATCTATCTCTATATGCATGGTTACCAGGTCAGACTAGTTAAAGGGCTCAAAATAGTTGGCTTCACCCCAAAAGAAATCAGATTGATACAAAGACTACACAAACCATAGCCAGAGGTTACCGATTATTTCCACCGATTATCAAATGTCAAATAATCAAACTCAGGAGTTATCTAAAGTGCTAGACACTCTACTAGAACAAGCTTCAGAAGGAAAAAATCAGGATTCAAATTCACTTAATGCATTATTAGACAACGTTTTACCAGTTTACTTTGAAAGAGTACTGAATGAACAAGAAAAGGATGTCGTTTTAAAGATTTTCAAATCAATTAGATTGTTGGTTTCGAGAAGTCCGTCTTTGGTAGTTGAAGATAATAAATATGAAACAATTTTAAAATGCATTAAATATTTCTATGATTCTAGATACCATTCAAAAGACCTATCAGATGCAGCTAATACGACCTTAATACAAATAACATCGGGCGCATTCGGTGGAAAATTAAGAAACAATATATATTTAATTGCAATGAGAGATGATTTAATAGAAACTTTGAATGAAAACTTGAAGTTTATTTTGAATAGTATAACCAATACAAACACCTTGAAGTTAATTGATCTACATTCCGTAACAAATACAAACGATAGTAGATTCTCGAAATTGAGTATATCGGTGAGAATATTACAAGTTCTTTTAGAAACATCATTAAATAAGGTGTTTATGCTTCAATTACAAGACTCTTTTATGATTGACAACCTTATTAGTCGGACCTGGTTCTGTATGGATAAAGTTGTTGCAAATTTCAGATTTGATGATTTTCAAGACGAGAATAATGATAATGACGAACCAGATGATGAAAGCGACGTTTCCACTGTTTTAACACAAACTTCAATACTTAAAATATCCAACAAATTCGATGAACTTTATTCAATATTATTGAATTCAATAACGAATTACGTTTATAAAGATTCTTATCCGCAGGTTAATCATTTGGATGCAGTGCTTTCAAAATGTAAAGATTTACTTAATTGGTCGCTAATTGAGAAGTTCCCAATCTTACAAATAACGTTGTCTGAAACGTTGATGAAGTTGTTTATAACCTGTTATAAAGAAGATAATATTTGCTACTATTGGAACAAATTGGGAATTTCATCTGATAGATTAACATTCACTAGAAATTTACTGAATAGAAACGTTCATCATGATTTAATAATTGTTTTCAATCTATTCTCAATTATTGATCTCAAATTGAGGCCAAATAATAGTGGGCATAACGCTTTCAAGTATACTAACGACGAGGAATATTACTCGCACTCATTACAATTAGCTTTTAATCCTTTCACTATACAGAGATTGGATGCTTTAAGAAGACGATTAATGCTCGAAACCTTTACTGATCATGAAAATCCTGACATGGATTCAATATTACCCTTAACGAATTCAATTGATCTAGTTCATGTAATTGGAAATACCGATAGATTCATGAAGATAAAGCAATCCTTCAATAGTGAAATTATTTCGGTCATTGATTCTACAGATGGAGATATCGATGGTAAGTTGCACGTGTGGATTGAAAACCTAAATAAATTGATATGTGAAGATAGTGACAACTCTCATTCAATCACTGACTCACAAATAGGGAAAATGTACATTGTCAATGCAATTGGACGATTTTCATGTCTATTATCACATAGTTTTGATTATGAAACCTCAATTTGTGAAAAATGTGATCATAGTCTAAATGAGCGTGTTTATTTGGTTGATTTAGTTGAAATCGACAGACAACCAATCAGCTCGGGTAAAGAAATGTCATTAGCTTTTGACATATTGATGAATGAATTCATTTCTAAATCATCTACGTTAAGTGACGAACATCTCATTATATGTATATTGGTTGCATTGAAAAGAATTTTCAGCTCTTACAGATCACCAAGTTTGAAAAAATTCCCTGAATTATGGAATTTTTTGAAGACTTGTTTTGCTCATGTTGTTCGGGAAATTAGATTATTAACCGTCAAGATATTCCCGTTGTTGCTGTTTTGTGTTGAGGATGAACAGTATGAATCCGATTTTGATACTGTTTTGAAGTTCATCAGTCAAATCAAACCAAACCCATCGACTTTCTATATGTTTGAAGGCGTTATTATGTCATGGGGTGAAATGATTATGATTAAACAGTTGGAAGGAAGTTTATTTGTGATGTTGAATCCTTTGATTCACTTTATGGGCGACGTTGATGAATTCAGATCCAATTTAGCGTTCCATGAATTAAGAATAGCTGCTTTTACAAAAGGTATAACACCATGGAAGTTAGTTGAGCCTTTTGTCCCGTTGATTAGTTACGATTTAGTCAAGAAGAGAAATTCAAACCCAAATTTAATAGAGATTTTTTGTGATTGTATTAAAATGGATCCAACGATTTTTTTAAATCGTACACAAGAATTCACAGTCCCCAGATTCGTCCACCATTTTACAGAGGATCATCTTGGTTTCATTGCTAATAGAATAGGTACAACTAGATCAGTCTTGGTGAAAGATAACTTGGCTAGAACACTTGCCATTTCTCTAACTTCTGAAGATAAGATTGATCCCAGTAAAATAATGAAAATTCTATCACTTTCGGATCCGGCGTATAAGAAGTACAGTCTACCCCTTTTGTTGGGTGAAATTAGATCTTTGGATTTAGTTTGGGAATTATTAAGTTTATACAATTCTGATGAAATGAAAATCAAGATTAAAGAAGCTATAATTTATGTTTGTTCTTCACTGCACCTTGATACAACCATTCAAAAACAAAAAGATGCATTCTTAAATAGGGAAATGGATCATATGATCTTAGGTATTGCACAATCATTTTCAGGAATTATTCACGATCAGAGAGGTAGTAAACCTTACTTAGTTAAAATTCAAGCGATCAGAGCAATCAGATGTGTAACACAAATTTCGAAAAGTTTTGAAACTTGCTTATCTCAAATAATGACATGTTTACAAATTGCTTTAGAATCAAAAGAATTACAACATGAAAGTTTAGAATGTTTGCATTTGATAGTTTCAAATTTGAATTATTCTCCATTATCGATTATTGTTGATTTACTGATCTCTTATTTAATTCAGAAATACAAATCGTTTAGTTTAAAATGTAAATTGATTGCCAAAAAAATATTAATTGAAATTGTGGAAAAAGACCCAAAAATCATTAGAGAACATCCTTCTTACGTTTATTCGTTATCGTTGGTGCCTGATTTTGAAGGAATCGTTAAAAAAGGTGGTGATCCTAAAAATCATAACGTCTTGATCGAATTCGATAGAAGATTAAAAGATGATAACAAATGGGTCGTTTTACAAGTTTTGGATGATTATATTCATTTCCTAGACATTCATCAAATTGATTTCCAGAAAACCTATATTAATGATCCTAGGTTAACTCCAATCATATCTTCATTACTTTCAAATACAATGTCGGCCTCAAATAGATTCTCTGCCACAAATACCGATATTCCAAGAAAATGTGCTAATGTCTTGGCTAGTATGGGTGCCTTGAACCTAACTAAGTTTGGATCGTTTTCTAATAGAAATCAAAAGAAAATAGTGTTAGTGACAAATTTGAACGAGGATAAAGAATTTGCTGAATTTTCAATTTATTTCTTGAATAATGTCTTGGTTAAATCCTTTGTCGCTTCAAACGATCCTCAAAAACAATTGTTCTTAGCTTATGCCATGCAAGAACATTTACAGATATTGCAAGTTACTTGTGAAAGCATAGCAATAGAGGATTCTAATGAACGGTTGATTTGGTCCAAATTGACGAATTTGTCAAGAACCGTTTTGAAACCTTTGTTAACTTCAAGATACATTAGAAAATCTTACACGTTTGCTTCAGTTTCTTATCCTTCCTATAGGAACACTAAAAAGCATTCAGTTTGGCTGAGTGAATTCACTGAGAATTTATTGCAGCGTTCTGAAAATATGAAAAAAATACCAAAGAATGCCAGATTAATTTTTGCAAATTGTTCAATCATTATAAGAGGACAAGATTTAACCATTCCTGAGTTCTTATTACCCTACGTTGCTTTAATGATGGTTGTCTACGGTGACGAACAAATCAAATCTGATATTGAAATCGAAATAAACACCATCTTAAACGAGGATTTGAACGATTTAAATAACGATTCAGCAATTGAAAGTTTGAAATCTTGTTATAGATCTGTTTTCTCAATAATTGATTATTTCAGGGAATGGGTTTCAGAAAGGAAAAAAGACAAGAAGACTACACAGAAAAGTCTTTCAATCGAAGAAAGAAATAAAGTTGAAAAATTCTTATCTTGTTTACCAACTGAACTGTTAGCTATAAGAACAGCACAATGTAATTCTTATGAACGTGCCATTTTCAATTTAGAACAAAGTTACGTCGCTAATAAGTTGGATAAGGATGAATTTTTCACGACGATTAGACACATGTATGCTGAAATTAACGATACTGATGCATTACAAGGTGTTTTAAAGAAATTCTCAACTGAAAGTTTAAACGATAAATTATTACAGTTTCAATACAGTGATGATTGGAGGGTAACTCATGAATCCTTGGCTGCCTTAACTGAATTAGACTATGAAGACAATGAAGACAAAAAACTGAATTCAGTGACGTCCTTATTGAATTGTTTGGATGATCATTGTGAATATGATCAAGTTTTACTTAAATTGAAGAATTTTGCCAGTTCAGCAAGCTCCCTAGAATCATTCATTCCTAGTAAAGATTGGGTTTTATGTGGTTTACAAGCTTCTATTTTTACTGGGCAATTGGAGGAATTGCACAGATGGGTTAGATACTCTGAACACTACCCTTCGATTTCTTCACCAGGTTCCGATTTATCGATTTATTATGAATTTGCTCAAGGTTTGATAACTTTGAACGTGAATGAAATTGAAGCCTGCCAGAAACACTTATCAAATTCGAAGAATAATATTGGTGTCTTATTATCTGTTTCAAAAGAGATATCACATACTGAGGTTTCTAACTACATGGTTTTATTGCATTGTTTAAGAGATTTTGAAACTCTGGTTAAATTCAATTCGGGTTGTTTACTTGATCCATTTCTTAAAACTTTGCAATTAAGATCCGATAATACTTCAAAAGATTTCAAAATTAATTGGAAAATACACTCATTAAGGAAAACGATTGAAAAATTGCATCCCCTTCCAGAGTTGAGATCTCATTTAGGTGATACAATGGTTCAAAGCTCAAAAATCTTACGTGAAGTTGGCAAGTTGGATCTAGCTACCAAAAGTATTACAAACGCTTTGATGATCGGCACTTCATCTGAATTAACAGTAAATTTGGAACTATCAAAGTTGTTATGGTCTCAGGGTGATCATAGTCAAGCGTTGAAAATTTTGAAAAGCTTGTTGAACGATCATCATGTTTCTACATTGGAAGAAGAATTGGGTGATATCAGATTAGCCTATGGTGGATGGTTAGAAGAATCTGGTAATGGTAGTACGGATGAAGTTATTGAAGTTTACACACATAATAAGAAATGTGGGAAGTCACAGTATTGCTTAGGTCGGTATTACAATAAATTGTTGGATGCACAATCGGTTGATACACCAGGTTTGAAAAGACCAGAGAAAGACTTCTATGGAGATTTAGAATATAACGTTATCAAGTCGTATGTTAGATCAGCTTCACTTTCAAATGAATTCGTTTTTGAAGTTCTACCAAAAGCTGTTACTGTTTGGTTAGATTATAAAGCTAAATATAGAAATTCGAATGAGTTGTCTGGCTATTCGTATGAAACAATTTCTTTGAAAAGGCGGGATAACTATTCAAGCATTATTAAATTAATCAAAGTCTGTGTTCAAAAAAGTGATTTACCTAGTTTTAAATGGTACACCGTTTTGTCTCAATTGATTTCAAGAATGGTTATACCTGATGATCCTGAAACTGAAAATGTTATCATTGAGATAATTACGAAATTGGCAAGAGAATATCCTCAAATTGTTTTGTATTCCATTTACGCACAAACGGAATCCAACTCTGTGGAAAGAGCTGAAAGAGGTAGGAAAATATGTGACTCGCTAAGAACTAAATCAAATGCTGAACTGCAACTAACTATTTTTGAATCTTTCCAATTGTTAGAGGCTTTGAAAAGTATTTGTCAAATTGATATTGGAAAATCACGTCGGAATAAATTACATTTATACGATGATTTAAAATTTTCATATAAGGAAAATAACGGATGCTGTAAATCATTGGCAATTCCCTTGAATATCAATTTCCATGGATTAACAGGAAAAAGAGTGGAAAAATTCATTACTTTCAAATCATTTGATTCGAAAGTTAACATTTTATCATCGATGCAACGGCCAAGAAGGTTGTATATTACAGGTTCGGATGGTAAACGTTACAGTATATTATGTAAACCACACGATGATCTAAGAAAAGATGCTAAATTAATGGAGTTCACAACCGTTGTTGATAGATTGTTGAAAAATGATTCAGAAGCAGATAAAAGAAAGCTTTCAATAAAATCATATGCAGCTGTACCATTGAATGAAACAATGGGTGTTATTGAAATGGTTGATAACGTTAGAACAATTCGAGACATAATGTTGACATATTTAACAAGACAAGGAACTCCAATTGATTTCCATAAAGTGAAAGATTTGGTAACTGATAAATTGAAGATTGAATTAAAGATTCTAAATTTTAAGAAATTGCTAAACATGTATAAGCCAGTTTTACAAATTTGGTTTATAGATCAATTCCCAAATCCTGTTACTTGGTATCAAAGCAGAAATAACTATACTAGATCATGTGCAGTTATGTCCATTGTTGGTTATCTAGTCGGGATGGGTGATAGGCACGGTGATAACATTATGTTGAATGAACTGACAGGTCAGATATTACATGTTGACTTTGATTGTCTATTCGATAAAGGTAAACGGTTAACTGTTCCAGAAAGGGTTCCATTCAGGTTGACGAACAATATGACTACTGCAATGGGTGTTAATTCCTACGAAGGCAATTTTAGAAAATCTTGTGAAGTGACAATGAGATTGATAAGAAAGAATGAATATATCTTGATGAACATCTTGGAAACTTTCTTGTATGATCCGATTATGGATTGGATTAATGTTAGATCCTCATCGTCAGCATCAAGCAGGAAAAGCAGAAATGATGATAGTTTGGATCCAGAGTTGGCTATGGACACGATTAGAAGAAAAATCAAAGGGATTTTGAACGTTAAGGATTTAGATACCGGTTCTAAAGATTCCGGTGGATTGTCTGTTTCTATAAGCTCACAAGTTGACGCTATTATTCAACAAGCCACGTCAGATGAAAACTTAGCACAAATGTATGTTGGATGGATGTCCTTTTTATAGGTTTAAGTATGATAATGAGATTTTTTTTTAATGTAATAGGCAATAATAATGATATAAAAAAATACAGATGGTAGACAAAATCAAAAGTAAAACAAGGAGAAATAAAACAAAATTTTAAACGCTAAAAACACACAATTAGACAGACAAAAAAGTCTAGAGACAATTTTACTCAATTAACAAACTACTCACTAAATTCATCTTCAGAAACGTTATCACTATCAGCAATACTTTCATCGTCATCCCCGCCATCAAAGTCACTTTCATCATCCCCAGCATCACTATAATCATCTTCTTCACTCTCAACAGGTTCATCCTCAGGATCATCATCTGATGGGTTGAAATCGGATTCTAATTCACTTTCTTCGGAATCATTGTCAGAATCCCCATCACCAGTTAAGAACGTCCAGCCACCATCAACAAAAAATTGATATGGATCGGCTTGAATGGTTTTCATAATTGTTGGCCAGTTCAAATTGACAGTACCTTCACTGAACGGTAAATCAACATCAGTTAGCCAAGCTTTAATGTCTTCCAACAGCTCCATAGGGATAGTTGATATGTGAACAACAGGTTTACTAAAATCTTTGAAAATGAACACTAAATCGAAATTCTTCAAACCAAATTGAACTCTTTCCAAATGTGCAACTTCAATTTCTTCTAAAGTTATCACTAAGAATGGTAAATCGATTAGTTGAATTAAACAATCTCTTGTTGGTAGACAGAAAACTGCGGATCTGGATGGAACACCTTGGAAACCTAATTCTCTGAACGGTATATCAAGATCAACTAAACCATTGGATGCACTTGCGATTTGTTCAGCAAATGATTTGAATTCTTTATCCAGTGCACTCTTTCTTCTTCTTTCTTCTTGTTCTTGTTCTAATTCATCTTCATCGCCATATCTATATTTTCTCTTTCTGTTTCCAGTCTCATCAACCGTAATATCAGAAGCTTCTCTGTAGAATTGAACATCGTAAGTCTTCTTCTTACCAATCATAATAGGAGTTTTCAAATGGCAATGAACAATAACTAATAATTCACCCTTACATGATTGGAAAAATAAATGCTTAATATTCGAGAACAAAACATCAACTCTTTGATCGGATCTACCAATTGATTGATATCTTATACCATTTTGATGGATTGAGACAGTACCAGGGAATCTCTTAGTTTCAGGTGTTGGCCTAACAAAAACGGAGTCCAATCTCCTTGGTCTATTAACCTCAATTAATGAAGCTTGACTAACGACATCAGCTTTCTCTTTTTTTTCCGTGTCTCTTTTAACTGATTCTTTCTTCATTTCAGTAATTTTCTTCAAAACTTCAGACATTCTTTCACCATCCTTAGATCTGAATGTTAATGATCTAATGAATTGTTTATCTTCACCAGTTTCATATGGCAAGTCCTCTCTTTTTGAAGATACAATACCTGGAGAGTTGAAGTTCAGTCTCAAATGTGTATATTCACCTTCTTCGGTTTTGGAACCATTCTTAAACGCATTGATGTGGAATGGGACGGGTCTACCACAAATTGGTAAAATGATAGTTTGATTTTTAGAATCAATATGTATTTTCAAATCTCTAACATTATTTGGAATTTGAGATTCTCTAATATATGATTCATATTTCTTGAAAACCAGCTTCTTTTCACCAGAATCGGTTGCGTCTTCTGGATTAAATCTATCCAACCCCTCGTTTTGCCTTTTTGCATGCAATTCTTTTTGAATTTCCTTTTGAATTTGAGTTTGATCTTCCTCAGAGTTTTTTTGTTCAGCTCTCATTTTAGCTTTTAAAACTCTAGAATTGATACCATCACTTGAAAATCTGGTATCTTTTGAAGGTTTTGGAGTTGGTTCAGATTTGAGCTTGGCATCATCTTTCTTTTCCTTTTTAAGTGTAGCAACTTCATCATCTTCTTCGTCTTCAAAATAAAAGGCAACTTCTTTTCTTGTCTTTGGAGAATCAGTCAAAATAATTGGTTCAGAACCAGTTATTCTAATGGTATCAGCAATCATTAAAGCGTAATCACCTTGTTTGTCGTCGCTCAAGTTGCCGAAACCTAAAACTAAATTGATAACTGAGTGTTCAATCAGCGATCTATCGTTTTTAGCATTTAAAACACCGTTTGAATCCCTGAAGTCAATACCAATTAATGAACCCATGTTTTTCATAAAGTGAGAAGTTAAATCTGGTCTTTCAGCTTCGATCAGTTCTAGAACCTTATTGTAAACATCCTTGACAACAGCGCCATCTTTCAACAGATTAATCACTTTAGATTGGATCTTTAACAAAAAGTCATAATTTTTTTCCATATCTTTTGTAGGTTGGATTAAAAATGTTCTTGTAACATTTGAGCAGTAACTCTTGTAACGTAAACCCAAAGATGACATTATAACAGACCCGCCTAACTTATCATTTGTGGATTCAACAGAGAATTTCAACTCATATTTTCCATTACTTTGAACGATAGGTTTATAACACCAATCCAAATTGTTTAAATCAAAGTCGGCGCCTAATTTCTTCATAGATTTATTAGTTTCCATTGATTTGAAAAACTTGGAATCATCAATTTTATTCTCTAATTTATCAACCAGTTGGGAGTTTGTAACGTTTAATTCTTCATCAATAATCTTTGACATTTCATCGGTGAAATAAGCCATCAGATTAGTGGAACCTCTTGATGCAATTCTTAGATTTTTTTGCTCGTCATCATCTTTGAATTCTAAAGACATTGAAACACCAATTGAAGAATCGATTAGTTCAAAGTTAGTTTTAGCTTCATTCCAAATTGGAGTCCATTCATCAATAAATTTACCCGTATATTTATCCTTTGGTAAAATACCAACTTTTCCCCCGGATTCTTTTAATTCGTTCAAGAATTCATCAAATAATTTCTTGTTGTGTTCGGCATCTTTTGTTCTTGTTAGAATAGTTAAACCATTCGAATTTTTCAGTGGGTTTAAAAACTTGGCTTTACCAATTGAAGTTAAAAAAACGATTTTTTTGGCACTGATGTAAACTGCAGTTGCTGGAAATTCGTAGCCTAATAACCAATTATGTAAAATGGTTGATTTTTGATAAGGGTTGGAGTCATCGCTTGAACCAACAACGATTAATAAACCATTAATCGATTTGAATTGATCTAATTGTTGAATATTTTTTTGTAAAAGATGCAATCTTTTACGGAAAACAGTTGGATCAATCTTGACTTCGGACATGATTCCTCGGTTTGATTGAAGTTGTGATTACAGTAACAGGGTATCCACTGGTGACTTGTGTAAGATTAAGAGAGCCCGAATGAATCCACCTACTTCACCTCATTTATTCTTAAAACAAAAAATGTGCAAATCGCCTGGAAGAAAAAGACGCGTTTCGCAATCGACGCGTGTAATCGACGCCTTTGCAAAAAGAGGACTGAAAGCTGCGTCGATTCTATTCCCAACGAGGCTGTGCCGAAATAAAGAGGGTCAACCCCTTTTGTTTGTCTAAGTGACATGTTGCCTGTTGTAGTCCCGTGATTTTAGATCACGTGCTTCTTACGCTCTCCCAAAAATCGACATTTTCATTCACGTTCAAAAAACAACTGTCTTTGTGTCCCCTGTATGTTTTGATAGCGTTTCACCGACTATCTAAACAGAAGTATAAAATACATCTATTTACACGCCGAGTTAAGTTCTATCACATCCGACAGTTAACCCACTTATCATATTTCCTCCTCCAATTTCTAAACTAGAATTCCGTTTATTTAATACGTTCCATATAAACAAGCATTTCTCATACAATTGTCATCAAAAGATACCAATCAAGCCTACTTTTACATAGATTTCAAAAAACTCAGACTTATTCACTAAATCCCATTTCCTAAATACACAACATATCTCACAATGGCAACAGAAGACTATTCATATGACTATGAATACCTATTCAAAAGTAAGTTTTCCTAATCCCAATACATTCCTTTCGATGCATCCGATACTAACATTTATTCAATCCTGCCTGCCGCCCCCTTTCTGCATTCACATTCAAACGTGTGACTACATATATAAATATGGGTGTGCCAGTCAAACATCAATTTCTATTTTTAATACAGTCGTTTTAATTGGTGACTCCTCTGTTGGTAAAACCAACTTGTTATCCAGATTTACAAGAGATGAATTCAACCCAGATTCAAGAGCTACAATCGGTGTTGAATTTGCTACAAGAACGATTGAAATTGACGGTAAAAGAGTCAAATCCCAAATTTGGGATACTGCAGGTCAAGAACGTTACAGAGCCATTACTGCAGCTTATTACAGAGGTGCTGTTGGTGCTTTAGTTGTTTACGATATCTCAAATTCAGATTCTTACGAATCCGTTAGTAGATGGTTAAGAGAAATGAAAGATCATGCCGATGCAAATATAGTGATAGCCTTAGTTGGCAACAAATCTGATTTAGACCACCTAAGATCCGTCCCAACTGATGAAGCCAAGAGCTTTGCTGCTGAGAATAACCTACTATTCACAGAAGCATCTGCTTTAAGCGCTGAAAACGTTGAGCTTACATTCAACTCTGTCATTAAAAATATTTATGAAATGGTCTCCAAGAGAAAGTTTGATATGGATGGAATGGACGGGGACTCGAGTGCCAATAATAATGGTTTGAGTTCAGGTCAGACCATTACTTTAACACCTGCTCCAAAAGATCAAAAAATATCCAAGAATTCAAACTGTTGTTAGAACCGAATAAACTTTTTATTTTTTTCGTGGTTTCAGTCTGTCTTGTTTTCTTCTTTTGAATCATTTTCTTTTCCTACCCCTTATATCATATGTTTTTTTATCTTTTTCCTGTTTTTGTTTCGATTTCTATGTACATTTGTGCTTTCTTTATTTTCTCTTTTTTATTTAAGTTAAATTATCATATGTTTCTTTCCTCTACTATTAATGATTATTTTTTGTTTTTGAAATTTTTAATGCCATCTTTTTTGCAAATTCTGAATTTGGTATATATCTCTAGCTGACTAATTTATAAAAATCATATGTGCTTCTCAAACCCTATACAAGAAAGCACAATAATACACGTAATAGCTAAAAGCAAAACATAATTTTGTTATTCCGTATACCTAATTTGATGGGCTATACAATAGAACAATCGAACAATAAAATAAAGCAAAAACTTAAACTAACATATACATAAAAATAAGTAACAAACTAAATACTTTAAAAATAAAACTAATTCATATCAAACAAACTAATCCATTGTTATCTTACCTATTTTTCATTGAAATCGCCGTCATCTTCTTCGTCATCATCCCCAGTAGGTAGGTTCAATTTTTCGTTGACCTTACTGTAGTCGATAACTTTTCCTCTAGTTCTTCTACCAGTAGTTATAATGTTAGCCGAGTCAATTTCTAATAAATCATCTTCTTCTTCATCTTCTTCGACAATCAACTTATCGTCATCGACATCAGACTCTTTATCGGAATCATCTTCATCAGCAACCTTCGATTCACCAGTTGGTTCATCTTCTGGAGGTGGCAAGTCATCGTACTTTCTTCTACTATGCTTTCTCTTCTTCTTCTTTTCAGAGCTTTCAGTAGTGGCAGGTTCATCACCAGCTTGTTGTTCTGGTTTTCTCTTGTTAGTTTCTGTTTCAGATTTGGTTTCAGGACCTGCGGTTGTTGACACTTCCTCCACAGTTTCCTTTTCGATGGATGTTTTGGTTTCTTCAGACATTGTCGTGTATAATAGTTTCTTATTCACCGCTACTGATGTGTCAAGCTTTGTTTATAATCAAGAATTGGTAATTGGATTCTAGCTTGTATATACCAGGATATTGTCACACAGTATTGTAAAAGAGAGACAACAACCACTGGATCTCTTCATTTGCTCATCCACACCCACTTCTCATTTTTTAAAATTTGTACCTTTACAAATTGGTATTAACTGGCAGAGATATATATATATTTTAATCGATTAAGTGTATATATTCTATTAACTGAATATAGTCGATACAAAAAAGAATCATTAGAAAAAGAGACATAAATACAATGGTTGGTGTTGTACAAATACCGAAAAAGGCAAAGCTAGTAAGTTTAACCCCATACTCAATGAATTATTATTTTAGACCTACCAAATACTAACCACCAACATTATTCATTTAATATAGGCAAATTTAATTAATTACAGAGTTAGAGTGACAACATTAGACTCCTCACAATTCATAGGAACTTTGATGTCATTTGACAGACATTTAAACGTTGTTTTATCAGAATGTGAAGAGTTCAGATTAACTAAAAAATCAAAATTCGAACTACGTAAGAAGAAATCAACAAGCACAGCAGACATGACGACAGCACAACCAGCAACTGAGGAAATTAAAAGGTATCTAGGATTGACTATTTTAAGAGGAGAAACAATCATATCAGTAACCGTTGAATCAGCCCCAAACTTGAACAACTTGAAACCTGAACTAAGATTGAATAAAGGTAAGGGGTCAATTAAGCCATTGAAAACGTTAGATGGTGGGGTTACATCAGGTGCAGTGAAAAAGAGTGTCGGTGGTGTTAGTATTAGTACAACAGGTACTGGTGGAGGAAGGTTGAATACTCCTTTGAAAACTACTGATAGAGTGACTAAACCAGCAAGAGGTGGGATGGGTCAGGGTAGGGGTGGAGGGTTTGGTGGCAATAACATGAGAAGACACTAATGATCATTCAAGTAGACCTAGTGTCTAATTATATATGTGTGTACGTATTTATTCTTGTATGGCTTTATTACTATTGAAATAAGGAGGATTAAATTGTACTTGAATATAAGAAAACTATAGATATAACGAGGCACAAAAGACGATATCTCTCTTGATCTTTTCTTGAGCATCGTTCATTTTCAAATGTAATGAAGAATCACCGATAATCAAAGCACAGTTTTTAACTTCTCTGCAGATTTCATCCAATCTAGTAATGACTCTCACGATGGTACCTTCAGCTTCATCATTTTCATTCGATAGTTCCATAATTTCTTTGAAAGTTTGCCCTCTTGCCCATTCATAAACAGTATTGACTAATCCAAATCTATTATTTTCCAAAAATTGTTCTTCTTCAGAAGTCAAAATAACACCATTATCGGCATAAGTTTTCAACATTCTTTCAATAATTCCAACGATTCTTTCCTTACCTTTTTCCAGCCTTGGAGTTGAGAACATCAATCCACCACTATCACCATCACCGCCATTAGAATTCGATTGGTTGTTTCGTTTACCTTCATAAACAAAACACGATAACAGTGCAACAATTTCTTCGGATGTAAAGTTAGTCAAGAAATTATCGAACACTAGTTCAGTCAAGATTAATTCCCATCCAGAATTGATTTCACAAGCAACTCTACCTTTTAAATTAACTGTTAGTTGAGTATCATCAATAAACTTCAATTCCTTCAAAACGCTCAATCTTTGTTCGTAATCAGGTAACAGTTCTAAATTATCGTCGCTGATCAATGTTTTCAAAGAACCAATTTTATTTTCTAAAACTTTACGTTCTATAATATCACCGTAATATTTATTAAACAATCCAATAAATTCTTCATTCGATAAAAATGATTCAATAATTAACTTATTTTCCGTTATTTCACTTAAAATCTCTTGCATTCTTGGATTTTGGAAATTCTTCCAATTAATTTCTCGTAATTTATACTGAAATTGTAAAATATGTTGAATCTCATCGTTGAAGAAATTAATTGCTTTACCATCTCTTTGAATAATACCATTGATATGGGACTTTATACTGTAATCAGTTATAAATTCGATTCTTGTTAATGGAACACTAATGAAGTTCAGATTACCTTTATAATTCCATCTATTGAAGAATTTCTTAGCGTATGAGGTGTCAAAATCGGTTGTGAAAATAGAATCGTATTGGTTCTTATTACCACCGCTTACCTCAAAGGTTAATAAAGTGATCAATGAATCGCCGTTTGTCCATTTGGCTGTCACTGCAGGTTTTGAAACGTTGTTCTCATCTCTGTAGACAACTAATTTACCAACCCTTAGTGTCTTTTGATATGGGATTAGTTTGAAACATTCTTGGGTAAGTAGACCATAGTTATTTTTGAAAGATTCCATTGCATTGTAATAAATATTCAATTTTTCCATATCGTCAACTGAAATTGGTAAATCATGAGATTCCTTTAATTCTTTCTCTAATCGTAAAACTTCCATTTGATGTTCTGGTAATAAAGATTGTGTGGTATTTTCATTAAAAGATCTTTTGATCATTTCTTCAACTCTTAAAGCTTCAATTCTCAACAAATTTAAAATCATATTGTAAGTCAATCTAAACTGTGATGATAGTTTGGTAGGTGTACCTAAAGTAACTTCTTTGAATGCAGGCTGTTCCAATGGTTGGTTGTATGACATGACAATAACAGTACCGGTACTATCCAAACCTCTACGGCCTGCTCTGCCCGACATTTGAGTAAATTCACCGGGCAACAAGTTTCTAAATCCAGTACCGTCATGTTTCCTCAATTCACTAAAAACAACAGTTCTGGTTGGTAAATTTAAACCCATTGCAAACGTTTCAGTGGCAAATAATACCTTGATTAAGGTCTTTGAGAATAAAATTTCAATAACCTCTTTAATGATAGGTAATAATCCTCCGTGATGGACAGCAATACCTCTGGATAACATTTCCCTAACTTTTAAAATTTGTGGTAACTCTCTGTCTTCTCTCTTTAATCTTGAAACAGCTTTATCAATGAACATATGAATTTCGGATGACTCTCTGGCATTACAGAAATTGACACCACTCAACGAATCGGCGTATTCTTCACATCTCTTTTTTGAGAAAACAAAAACAACGCCGGGCAATAAATCATTCTTCTTAAGGTACTGAACCAAAGAGACCCAAGTGTTTTTATTTGGACCATCTCTTTGCATAAATTTACCACCACTTCCACCGCCTCTACCACCTCTACCACCTTGTGAACCCCCTCTGGATCCTCCTCTGCCTTGGAGTCCACCTCTAATTCCACCTCTTCCACCTCTGGCATTACCATTACCGGAGCCACTGGCAGAGATTTCTTTAGGTTTGGTTAATTTATCAGCATGCTTTCTAAAATTTGATTCCAAAAAATTTCTGTTGGAATCAATCGCTTTGAAAACGTCATCTTTAGCCCAGATGAAAATCTCTAACGGAACTGGTCTCTTTGGTGTAGAAATAACATAAATATCTTTTTGCTTGGTTCTTCCAACCCATGAAGCAAATTCATAAGTGTTTGGAACAGTAGCAGATAATAAAATCACCTTAATATGGTCAGGTAACATAATAATTACTTCTTCCCAAACAACACCTCTATCGACGTCATTGACATAATGAACCTCATCAAAGATAACAAACTCGACATCTCTAATGACATCAGCACCTCTATACAACATAGACCTTAAAATCTCAGTTGTCATAATCAAACAGTTTGCATCAGGGTTGATTTGAACATCACCTGTTATGACACCAACGTCAATCTCTTTAAATGTTTCTTTGAAGTCTCTAAATTTTTGATTACTCAAAGCTTTAATAGGAGAGGTATAAATGGCTTTAGTCATATTTCTATGAGCCATTGCAATCGCATATTCAGCAACAACAGTCTTACCAGCAGATGTATGCGCAGCAATAAAGACAGAATCTCCTTGCTCTAAATGATAAACTGCTTCTTGTTGGAAAATATCCAATTTGAATGGCCAAGATCTTGCAGGGTTAGGAACTAATTCATCGAAATTTTCAATATAATGAGTAAGCTCAACGACGTGTGCCCATTCTTTTTTTGCCTTTTTGGCTGAAGAACCAGGGGCGGCCGAAACAGACGTGGATGTAGGCCTAACTAGCATATCGGCAGGAATGATATCTGCAATATCATCGTCGAGATCAGCGTCATCTTTGGATGAAGGAAAGAGGTTATCATTGTTGTTATCAGTAGTAGTCTCCATAACTTCATCTTGTTTATTCAGTTCATCATCAATTCCGTTTTGCAGATCAGTTAATTCATCGTCATCGTTGATTGTAGAAGGAAGTTCTAAACCTCTTGATAAACCTTGTGGAATGTCAAACAACCCTCTATCATCCTTATGCAAGTATCTGGTGCTGTCAACGGGCTTTGCTGCTGTGGCACCTCCAGTACCTGTTAATCCACCTGGTTGAAAGGGTAAGAAAGTGGTGTTCCCTCGTATTGCTTCATTTTTATTGGTGAATTTTCTCTGCATTGATAAAGAATTTGTAGCAGAGTTTCCAGTATCCAGTACGGACAGGTCAAAAACTTCTTGGTATGAAACGATATCACCATCAATACCCCTCCTTCTAAATCTGATGGCTGTTCTATTAATAGATGCTGGCAATTCTGTCAAAGACGAATAAAATTTCAGAGTATCCTTTTGATCAGCTTCTGGTATTTGTTGGAATTCATCGAGTAAATCCCAAGTCAATTCATTGCTTGGAGTTAAAAAATTCTTTTTAATATCTATATCTATTTCATCTTGAGAAGGCTTAAGTGGGACATGAGTAGTTTTTGTTGATGGGTCCAACGGTAATTTATCATTGATCTCATAAGATCTCAGATCCTGCAGAATTTCTTCTAAGTCAATATCTAACGCCATCTGTTTAATTGATTAATGAATTTCTGTAAATTTAAATTAGTCTAGTTAGTCTTTAAATGGCTAATCAATGGAACTGAACTCTCGATCTCAATCTAATCTCTTTTGCTGTTCTCTTTGAATTCAACGTCATCCATGCAATTAAAGTAAACCAACTAACTAACTGGCGACTGTTGGATAAATTTCGAGCTCAAATCCCAAAACATCGACGCGATGGAGGATTTTATGTTAATGGTCGATCGACGGTATCCACCCTGAAAAGTCGAAAAACGGTAGACTTTATACCCACAGCAAACAGGAATATGGATGCTGATACCAGATGTAGCAGACACATATAACTGAACCATCTAATGCTAATTGCTATATATATATGGCCTCATATTTTTTAATTCAATTCTTGAGCCAGTCAGTTTATAAATGGCAAAACCGGTTCACTTCTTCCTGAATGTCTCCCTGAAAGTCTTCCCCCGTCAGCACCTCAGCACCTCAGCACCCATCTGGCCGTGTGCCCCGCAATTTCACTAAATTCCTGGGGAAGACAAAAAAAAAAGCGTCTCCAAAGCTGGACTCGTGTGCTCATATCAACAGATAAACTGTTTTTTTATACTCGATGCTAATGAACAAATATACATATTGACAAACGCATATTCAGTCCATAAAACACACACATAAGAAGTAGGAATATATAGATATACATATATATATAATGAAAACCTCAACCAGCAACCTTCCTCGCCTGTTCGCAACTTCTTCAAAAATACAATGAGATTTTGGCAAACCTGGAGAAATTGTAGATTTACAGAGTAAATACAACACACCTCTTTTTTTCTAATCCTTTACTTCTACTCTCTTCTTGTGATTCGCCTATTTAATCTATTTGTCTATCTACTCCCAATTTCCAATTGAATACAATACTAATTTCAAATATATTCGATTCAAAACATCTTAGCTCCCCCAAGTAATACATCCTTACATCTTTTACCAACTAGGCATCTCATTGTTTTTTTTTCAGGATATTGATAGATAGCCTAAATACAACAATACAATCAATCTACTGCTTAATTGGATTCATACCAACTTTGGTCTTATTTCACCCTATCCTTGAACTGAAAAATCAAACTAGTCATAACTTCAAAAACATTTCGAAAAGTATATATACTCAAATATATACATACTCTCTCATATACATATATCTACCACTCTCTAACGTTAAAAGATGCCTGTCTATGGAATGTCACATGTTGACAATTTAAGAGTTTGTGTTGTTATGGTTGGCTTACCAGCTAGAGGCAAATCGTTCATATCTCAAAAAATTGTTCGTTATTTATCATGGTTATCGGTTTCTACCAAGTCATTCAGTGTTTCAACCTATAGAAGAGAAGAGTACAAGTTACAGCCAACGGCTGATTTCTTTGACCCAAGTAACGAAAATGGTTTGCACATTAGGGAACAAGCTACTGAAGAAGCAATCAAAGCAATTATTAAATGGTTTAACGATGAAAATGGTTGTGTTGCAATTTTAGATGGTTCTAACGTTACTAAAGCTAAAAGATTACAAGTGTCAAAAGTTTTAAAAGATCATCACATTGAACCAATCTTCTTGGAAAGTTTCTGTGATGATGAATCTATTGTTAAATCAATGATTGTCGATATTAATTCAACTTCACCTGACTATACCGGTAAATCATCAGAGTATGCTGCCGATGATCTCCTTCATAAGATCAACTACTATGAGAAATATTATGAGCCAATGGATTTAGTAGCTGAAAACGAACTGACATTTATTAAACTAATAAATGTTAATTCACAAATCATAATAAATAGAATTGAAAGTTATTTACAAAGTAGGATAGCATACTATGTCATGAACTTACACATCAAACCCAGATATATATGGTTGTCAAGGCATGGTGAATCTCAATATAACCTTGAAGGTAAAATTGGTGGTGATGCATCATTAAGTGAACGTGGTTTCAAATATGCACGTAAATTGAAAGATATGGTTAAAGAGTACATTCCAAACTATGAAAATTTGGAGGTTTGGACATCAACTCTAAAAAGAACTCAAGAAACGGCGTCATTTTTGCCAAATCCTAAAAAACAGTGGAAAGCGTTGGATGAACTAGATGCTGGATCTTGTGACGGATTAACTTATGATGAAATTGAACGTGAATTCCCTGAAGATTTTGCAGCTAGAGATGAAAACAAATTTGAATACAGATATCGTGGTGGTGAATCATATCGTGATGTTATTGTTAGATTAGAGCCGATTATCATGGAGTTGGAAAATCAAGAAAATGTACTGGTTATTACCCATCAAGCAGTTTTACGTTGTATTTATGCTTACTTCATGAACGTTCCGCAAGAGGAAAGTCCATGGATGTCAATCCCGTTGCATACTATGATTAGATTAGAACCAAGAGCTTATCAGACTTTGGTCACCAGAATTAAAGCAGATATTCCTGCCGTTTCAACTTATAAAGAAAAAGGTACAAGTAAACTAGGTGAATCTATTAATGGTGGTAATGTCATGGTTGGTGAAGTTATTAGTAGTGACAGGTCCAATCAGACTTCATGAGATAATTAACTATACTCTTTCTATTTTACTTCTTATTCTATTGTCATTTTTCTGTTGTTAGTTTCCATCCTTTTTGTCGTCCGTTGTCAGTTACGCATATATGCGTTTTTACTCTGGTGTGCCATTTATGTGTGTGTATTTTTTCCCCTTTTTTGTTATTTCGATTGATCTATATAACGCATCTACATATTTCTTTAATTTTTTTCTGGCTGTTGTTTTTATAGGCTATATATTTATTATTAATCGAGATTGTCATATTTCTTATTACTAAGTTTAACCTTTCTATGTTATGGTTACAAAAACAGCTTTCTTTGAAAAAAGGATTTTGTTATGTTATTAAAAAGTTTGTTTTAAATTATGGAAAGAAAAGAAAAGAGAAACGGAAACAGAAAACAGAAAACAGAGGGGAAAAAATACTCAGATAAAGAGCAACGGGTAGTAGTATATATTTGAGTTTAGTCAGCTATAGTCAATCATTAATTGACACACATAGAAACAATTATTTTCGTCTAACTATCATTACAAAACTCCATCAACTTTAAGCTTAAGAATTGAACTTTATCGTCACCAAACCAATCATCTATAAAGCTATAATTCTTCCAGAACAAAATTCTGAAGTAAATCACAAAGAATGGAATAATCACAAATTTTCCCTTTTTTTTAACCTCTCTTGATCCCAATGCAGTTAAAATAAAAATAACAAGTATTAAAACCAAACTGATGAAAAATAAGTGAATGAATTCAAAATCTTCAGAAAGGAACTCTTCGTTATAAGCAAAAAATATAACATTTAAACCAACAAGTATAACACATGACGTTAAAAATCCCACAACAGTGATTTGACTGAACCAATTACAAACAAAAATTTTCTTTAATTTGGCATCAATTTTGTTTATTAATGCCAATTCATCTTCGCTAAACCCACTGAGTGTAGTACCAATATCTTGTATATCTACGTCTTTATCGTTGTTGGGTAAAACAGGAACTGTAGCTAGTGGCTTCAAGCGTATTGGATCTGGGGTATAAGGGTACCGCAATTTAACATCATTGTTGTCTTTTTGTGAGGCTTCTGATTGGCCTAAATTGTTGTTTATACTTATATTTGTATTTGCATTGATATCCGTGCTTTGAATATTCCCGATATTTATCAAAGTTCCCGTATTGGTTATCTGTTGTGTGAATAACCCCGCAAATTCGTTATTCACTATTTCACCACTCGAAGTTCCTTTTATTGGCTGTAGTTGGATTCCGAAATCCTCCCCTGAAATGTCATCAATAATTAATGCTGATCTTTCCTGTGAAATTGATGTACCAGGTGAAGGCATTGCTTGTGACAACTTATTGGTTAATCTCATTCCTTGTCTACTCCAACCTCTTTTAATTTTATTTCCCTTTTCTTGTGGCATGGAGTAACTTTCTAGTTGTGCATGGATTTGAGCTTTTGTTATGGTTTTTGTCCTTGGTATTACTTTAGTATCCCCTTTATGTTGATGCCCTCTTTGCTCTGAATCTGGCTCTAGTACTGTGTTCGGACCTAGAGTTTGTCCTAATTCTGAAGGTAGTCGTTTTTCATCTCTTTGTTCTTGGGCAACTTGTTTTCTTGATAAGTCTCTAGTCTCCCTTCCAATATCGGAATTAGCATTATCGATAGCGTTTGTGTTGTCTTCATTCTTTGAATTATTAGATAATTTAGGCATTTTCTCATATGAAACTTGATATACCTTTTTGTAGATTTCTTTTGTTGACAAGGATTTAATCGTTTAGGTCTGAAATATTGATTAATACCGTTTTGATGAGAGGCAACGTAGGAGTATTTTATACCTGAATCTGCAGATATGGCAAACTTACAATAATATGTTTTTTGATGGAAGAGAGTGTCCATTGTATACACACCACTCGATCAAAGTAGGAGGAACAAAAGAAGGATTTTTGAAAAGTGAACTAGATTAATTGTTGGCGGGTCCTTTTTTCCCCCTCTGCACAACTGTAATAAATTTATCGCTCCTCATTATATAACAGTCTCTAACAGCGTATTACTCTACAAAAAATTTCTATAAGTTATATATACAGGACAACTATCAATCTAATCTCTATTTAGTAGTTTTAATCTTAATGGTCTTCAAAGTGTTTGCTTCTCTTTCTAAACCTTTGACAGCCTTCCATAATCCATGAACTTCCTTACGTTCAGGCAAACCAGTTCCTACCCATCTAATCTTGTAAGAGTCATCAATTAAAAACACGTATCCAGCATAAGTATTTGTCATCAATAATTGGTTTCTTTTCTCTCTAGGCATAACTTGTTCTCTCATGGCAATCAAATAATTTGAATGCTGAGCTTTAGGTAACTGAGAGCGTAGTTTCGATGGAGTAACAAATGTATGAACAAAATGCTTGGACCAATTTTCACTCAACATGACTTCAACAATTTGGGTGTTTGGAAATTGTTGATGAAGTTGTGTTAACCCAGTTTCTGAGAGGTAGTTATCTTCAGAATTTGGAATTTTGAAGTAATCTTCAGTCATTTCAGCACCTGACTCAGTTGAATATATTCTTAGAACGGTAACTTTGGCCTTCTTTAAAATGCTCATCACTTCTATACTCTCCCTTTCTAGTGATTTGGCTCTAAAATTAGGGAAATATAGGGATTTATCTTTTTTGAAATATGATATTGGGGCTTCGAATAATCTACCTTTCGTTCTTAGGTAGACATGGAAATCGTACATACCACCATAAGCTAAATCATTTTGAATTCTTTCAACTCTTCTTTTTCTTGTCACACCATCAAAATAGAAGTCCCACACTCTTTTAGGGAAGTTCAGATTCTCTTTGGTTAACCATGGTTTTTTCTCGATATCCTTAAATCGTTTGGGAGGTCTTTCAAACCCAAAAGGTTTTGTCACTTTATAAAATTTATGAGGTTTTGGAACAATCTTTGTTAATGAATCGCCCAAATTACCAAAGAATCCGGACGTTCTACCGCCAGAAGCATTTCTAGTCTGTGTTATTATGTTGAGAGCATTACGATACATTTTGGTCACCTATTCTATTCAGATATAAGGTTTGATATCTTGCTTAAGATATCGTTGAAGGTTACAAATCAATTAAAGCTTTAGAATAATGGCCTTGACTTCCATTTTTTTTTGGTAGTGCACAGTTGTTTGGTGGCAGCGTCTGTCGACGCATGCCGAACTCTTCCTATCTTTTCCAATCTATGTGCTTATGTGTGTTCTATCGAGTTCATCGCAAGTACATGGTTATTCGTCATCACTATTTTCAGATATTTTATTTCCTGTCCATTACCTGACGGATAGGATATATGTATGTCTTTTGATTTGGAGTGTGTATACGTGAATTGTGTATACGTGAATTGTGTAATCGTCTGGTTGATCCCCATTACCATAAAACGACGCACATTGAATTTTAACAGGTGAAAAAAAAATTTTAGAAATCATTTGTTTAATCTTCTCTTCGATGCTTTGATCTCAACTGGGACTCATCCTTTTCAACCGTTTAATACTGCTTCAACTGGTATAACTACTCTTGTTTTTCTAGATCAGAATAAATAAAAGATACTTCTTAATTGGAAATTTCTGGCCGGAAGAAAATAAAGTGCATCTCTTGGTTCCAAAATGGCTCAGGAATCAGGTACCACTGTTTTGACAAGTCTGCCGTTATCAGCAAAAACACAATCTCCAAAATCATTCCTATACACTTCCATTTTGAAACTTTATGTCGGCGAACAAGCTGCCTATATATTTTCCATTATTTTAAACCACAATAGGTTAAGCATAGCTCAAATAGTAAAATACTCAAATTTGAAGGCTAGTAATGTTAAGAAAATTCTAGTTTCATTGATTCAATTGAATTGCCTTGTCTATAGCAAAGAAACAAACTACCTCAATACTAGAACACAATTTTTTTACTCCATTAATGATGAAGGTTGTTTGAAGTTTATTTACGCTAATGATATCATCTCGTACATCAAAAGAGACTATGATGACTTGAATGCCACCATTGTGCAAAATATCTTAACAGCAGGTCATTTAACCGTTCAAGATTATCTTAAAAGTTTTGATAAGAAATCTGAAGTAATCGAGATAGAGAAGGCTTTTTCTGTTTTAGCAAGAGAAAAATGGTTGATTCCTGTTAATGAATACGATTTCCAAAATAAATTTGATCTTTTCAATGGCATTTATAAAAAGCAAACTGTTCAATTTAATAGTGAAAATCAAAATAAAGTTATATCGCAATCAAAAAGATTGCAATTAGTGAAAGAAGAAACTAGAGAAAGATACTTGAAGCTAATCAACAGTGACGAACCAACTTCTCTTTTATTCAAGTCAGAGAGCAATGATGCAATGTTCCAAAAGGTTAACTCCACTTTACCATTGACTTTTAATTTTGAAAGATTTATCAAGCGGCTAAGATCATTACATCTAGCCACTGAAGCCAAGCATAAAATTGGTGAAATTTCATCTAAGATATACGCACTTGCACTGAACCGTATTGAAACAAAATCCAGATCTGCATCGACCAAAGAAGCTCAACTTGAAAGATACTTGGCCAACGTTGGTACCACTACAGTGGGTCTAGATCCAACCGTTGACCACGATTTGAAATCTAGATTAGAATTGAAGGATCAAGAAAGAGGTTTAAACATTTCAGTCAATGATATATACAAAGAATTAAAAGCTAATGGGCACAAGTTCCAAATAACAGAGCACGTCCTAATAGGCACTATTTTAGATCCATCTGTTGATATGCAAAAAAAGAGGAAGAAGAGCGATGATGTAAGTAGAGCCTCTAAAAAAGTGAAACTTGAAGTCATGGACTCTTTCACCAACCAAGAGTCCAATGAAGAGGAAATTGGCTCAGATTCTGATAAAGATTCAATAACACATAACGACAGTAGCAATGGAATTCCTGACTCTCGTGTCTTGTCACTCATAATGCATCATTTGAAATTATTAGCAGCAGATCCTAAGATTGAATTTTTAGTCGAAGGCTCAGTAGGTCAATTCTACGTTCCATTCACTAAGATTTCTCCAATTTATGCTAAACGCACTTTCAAACAATTTGTTAAAACGTTATTTGGTCCGGATTCTTTGAGAGTTATTAACTGTATTGAACAACAACGTCTTATTGATGAAAAAAGTATAAGTAAAATCGTGCTATTGAAGGAAAGCCATGTTAGAAGTATCATTGGTAGGTTACAAAACTTCCATTTAATTGAAACCCAAGAAATCCCAAAAACACAGGATAGATCTGCAATGAGAGCAGTTTATGCATTCAGATTTAAATACGAAGTTGCTGCTACTATGTTTATGAATTCTTTGATGTTTAACATGGGTGAAGTTCTAGAACGTTTAGACGATATGAAAGAAGATAATAGAATTTTGTTGGATAAGATCAGTAGAGAGGATGTTAAAGGTAGAGAACACGAACTTTTGTTAACCAGTGAGTTGAAACAATTACAAAAATTCTATCAATTTGAAAAAATGTCTCTTGCCAAGTTTAATAGATTGAGATCAGGTGTTGAAGTGCTCCGCTTTTTCGGTCAATTGTAATATATATATGTATATGTAAACGATACTATTAGCATAAATAAATAAAAAGTAAAGAAAAAAGAATACATTATTTGAATTTTAATTACAGCGACAAGCATCGTAAATAGATATGGTTATATTCAAAATGGCTGTGCCAGTGAACCTTTGGAAATGTCTCATTTTTAGCAACTCATAAAAATCGGTGTGGTAATAAGAAAAAAAATGTATGTATCTATAGAAAGATATTCAAAAGAAAATTTACAGTCTGCATCTTAAGATTTGATCGACTGTGTCAATAACCATTTCTTCTAATGGTGCAAACTCAAATCCTAAAATTTCTCTAGTTTTGGTATTAATCAACGTTGGAATTACTTCTAAATCAAGATATTCAGGGTCTCCAACAGGTAATTGGGATTTTAATTGAGGGAATTTCTCTCTAATGATATTGATCATTAATTGACTGCTATATTTGTCATTTGACAATAATAATCTTTTGTTTTTAGCTTCTTCTTTTTCAAACGCTAAAATATGAGCTTTAGCAACATCTTTAACGTGGATATAGGAACCACGACCACCTGGAACTGGACTTTCTGGAGTCAATTTTAATAGTGATCCAATAGCTTCGGCGGAGAAGTTTAAGGTTTCTTTGACATCTTGATCAAAAGCTTGAGCTCCAAAAACCATTGATGGGTTAACACAAGATAAGATGAAGTTTGGTTTTTCTTCTTCCATAAATTTCCAAGCCGCCTTTTCAGCGTAGGTTTTCGAGCCACGGTAAGCTGAAGAACCACTAGTGAGTGACTCTTCTTCTGTAATTTTATTGAAATCAGTTTCATCGAATGAAATTCCAACCTTACCAATATCACTAGTATTTATAATAGCAGCAACAGATGAAGTGTAAACAACCCTTTTAACTTGAGGAGCGTATCTTTTAATCGCTGACAAAGCATTAATAGTACCTTTGATAGCTGGAATGAAAACATCATTTTTAGGATCATCTGTAGTAAAAGAAACTGGTGAAGCAGCATGTAAGAAAACTGTAACTTCAGGGTGCTTCTTTAAAGCTTCATCAAATGCACCTTCTTCAGTTAAACCAGGAACGACTTCGTAAGTGAACTGATCTGACTTCAGTTCTTTTTTCAATTTTTCACCTTTTTCAACGGATCTAACTGATCCAACAACTCTGTAACCTTTGTCAAGTAGTTGTAAGATCACATGTTGCGCAATGAAACCATTGGCTCCAGAAATGAAAATTGTAATTGGAGTAACGTCCATGTTAACTCGTATATTAGGAATTAATTTATATTATGATGAATGTCCTTCGTCTATATCTGATCTACTATGACTATATGGAATGGAGTCCAGTGCGAGTGGAGGTGCTTTATATATAAATAAAATACATGTTGGCGGTTCGGGGATGAATTCCTAATGGCATCCACCCTATTTCCTGCCCCCCTTCCCCGTATCTCTTATTCCCGATTTCCTTCTTATCTCATATCTGCCAATTCCTGTCCTATTTTTTGAGTTCCGGAACAGGAATCTTCCGAGTTCCTCGGCAACTTTATCCACCCATCTTTCATATTTTAAATTTGTGAAGGTTCCCTTATTTCTATTTAGATTCCCTTCTTATCGATTACATGGAAAGATCATCGGGTAAAATATTGATCTTAATCTTGATTGATTTTTTGGACAGTTTTTAATAACCACCAAGCAATCACAGACTAAAAACTCTGAAGGTCAGAACTATAGAACGACTCTGTATTAGGCTCTTGATCTGATTATTGGGAAGTGCACGATCTTAGAGAATTGGTCCTAGCTTGATCCTAAAACCTTGTACAAGATGGACTTAAGATGTTTGTAACGACTGGTATATAGTCTGATAGAACTGACGTCTTCACATATCATAAACTATAGAGTGTTGTTAAATATGCTGAACAGGATAACACGATCAAGTGCTAGATATGTCTCGAGGAAAATACTCAACTCTGATACTCAAAAAATTGTCAAACTGGCAGTCCAAGGTCAACACTGTTTTGCATCATCAGTTACTAGTCTAACTGTTGAGGAACAATGGAAAAAAGAGTCTAGTTTACTCAGTAAATTGAACGAAATTAATATTAGGTCTCCTTACTACTCTATTAAGCCAAGTGTGGATGGTACGAATGAAGATCACGCTGCTCAGCTCTTTATAAACATAACTGAAAATCAAGATATAATGCCATCAGAATTCGACCTGTGGACAGAATTGCAAACCAAAACGTTCAATTTGAACCCACCTGATATGCCAGAAGTTTTGAATTCCGATACTTTACCGCCATATGTTAAGAAATTGACTAAACTAAATACTAGAACCGACAGAAGAATGGCTAATTATGTTAGCGAGGTCTTTGATGACATCGTTGATACAAACATTCGAATCTATTTAGATACCTATAATTTAATCATTGGGCATTACGCATCTAGGTTTGAATATGACAAAGTTGCTACAGTTTTAAAATTATTGAACAAGCAAGGTATAAGGCCAACTATTGAAACCTATAACCGTATTTTGTATCCATTAATTAACAGTTTAGGTAAGCCAACATTTAGATATTTAGCCGCAGGTTTGAAACAGATTGAATCATATAGGTTAGTACCGGATTTGACAACGTGGTTTATTGTATTTTCAATTTTGAAAAATAGAAAAAATTTAATCTACCAAAGACTGGTTGATTTGAAAGTTGACCTTAAGCCTATAATGAAAGAAGTGGTTAGTTATCAACTTATTTCTCAAAACATGGCACAGTCAGAGATTATTGAATATTTAGATCGTTCTGGAATTGAAATTGATTCTAATATTTTAGCTGCAATCGTTGATGTTAGTTTGAAAAGAAACGACCCTCTATCAGCTTGGAAACTAATTAAAGAATGGGACGAAGATTTGAAAATCAATAAGAAAAATGATAGAGTTCCAAGTCAAATATGTACAAAATTCGTTGATTATTTCACATTCAAAAATGAATTCTACAACGCTATTGGAATCATCAATTTATTCACAGATACTTTAGAGTTTCAGTGGGTTTTTAAAAATTACAGTATTTTACTTCAGAGGATGTGTAAAGTTGAAGATTTTGAGAATTGGTCTATATTAACAAGAAGATTTTATTTGGATACTGTAAAACAGAACAGAAAATCGGTTGTCTCTGACGTTATTAAAAGAATGGTTATATCAACAGCTAAAAATTACGGATACCAAGAATATAAACTACAAGAATTGACTACACTGGAACATGAACTAACGGAATCTATCTTTGCAAAACTAAGATGGAATGATCTTGATAATCCAAATTTCGAATTAGAGAGTAATGAAGAATCTTTTAAAGAAGCTGCCAAATTTTTGATCTCCGAAGAACGTTAAATAAGGGTCTAATTTTGTCAAACACTTATATATACATAAATGCATGCACCTATATAGGCTAAGTAATGAACGAATAAACTAACGATAAAATTTTTCTTCCACACTGCTATCACAGTATGAAAGAAAGTAAATAAAAAATCAGATGTTTCCCTTAAAAGTTGAATCCTAAAGAAAAATTAGCTTAATACCTCTCTTGAAATTTTGAAACTTTTATTGAACTTTTGACATTTCCAATACCCATAAACGCTTTTAAGTCGTAGCTAATACCTATAAATGAAAGCTCATTTTTAGTTACTGTTACTGCAACAAGATAATGGCTAAAATCAGACATTTGGTTTCAAATACTGTTTTTTCTGTGGTTGCGAGGTACGTACTGTGTCAGGTTTTTCTAGTCGTAAGGTATCCTCCTATTACCCCTCAGAAAGAATTCCCTGAGTTCGTCGAGACTCCTTCTCACTATAAGATTATGTGTATTTGTTTATTCTCGTTTGGATCCCGTTCCCTATTGACCGGAAAGAAAGATCACCAAATTAAAAAACTATGGAAAAATTGTTCTCCAGTCTTCAGGTTTTATAGTGTAGTGGTTATCACTTTCGGTTTTGATCCGGACAACCCCGGTTCGAATCCGGGTAAGACCTTATTTTTCAAATCCCCATTATATTTTTACCACTCTAAGTTAGATACAATCATCCACTTCTTAAGATATTATGATTACTACAAAAAACACTGACTAACTTCTACTATTATATGTCTTTTCTATATTTTGATTGTAGAATTCGTCGAATTGTACTAAAATACCCTCCCCCCTTTTTCGTTCTTGAGTTCTATTTAGTTTTGATTCGTAATAAAATAAACCAAATCATCAAAATATCCATAATTTTCGGGATGGCTATCATACAGAACTGCTATTTTGATAGCTTGATATGCAAAATCTGCAGATAACAGCTTACCTAGCTTAACCAAACCCAGTTGTAAAAAATTACAAAAGGCTTCAAAAGTTTGCAATTCATGGTTTAATGAAGTGCTTGTCCGATTGATCAATTTCATTTCTGTATCACCAAACTCCAATGATTCCTTCTTTCTTTGATGAATTTCAGTATATTTAGTAATCAACTTTTTGAAAAAGTCACGTGTTTGTATAACGTTAACTAAATCAACAAACTGTCCACTTAAAAACGTATTTGCATACTTAACCATAGTTCCAACCACATTAAAAGCATGCTCAATCACCCTATAATCATCACTTGTTGCTAAGAAATCAGCAACAGTTGGCCATAATGATGCGATTAGCGGCAAAAACTTGGACTTTTGTGTAGCCAAGATCGGTATGATGTCATTGATTAGTTTTAAAGTAATAATACTCAAATTTGACGATTTATGCTTTGATAATCTATCAGAGTAAGTCAATATTTGATAAGTGGTTCGGTAAAGTTTAGGAGATATAGGAGATTCCCATTTTGGACCGTCGTCATCAATGCGTTCTGGGTGTTGGTTGTCTGGGTCCATTGAAGGCACCGAATCTAGTTCTGTATCAGATTCATCGTCACTATCGACTTCTAAAATCTTTTCTTTCTTTAGAACTTCATCACCTTCGTCATCAGAATCAGACTCTTCCAGAATTTCATCTTGTAACTGAATTTTTTTATCCAAGAATGTCAAAACTTCCTCCATAGAGGTCATTCCCCAAGGAGAATGTGTCATTACATTATCTTCAGCCAACCTGCTTTCAAGATCTTCGAAATCAAACTCGTTGAAGTGGTACTTGTATATTTGTTGAACAATTTCTCCAAAAACCAAAAAGAACCCTTCGCATAAAACAGTATATCCGTGATACAAGTCAAGAAGAGTGAAAATTATTACAATTATATCATCCAACTGGTTTAATAAGTCCAAACCACAAATTTTGATTAAAACGTTCAAAACCATTGGGGTTCTGGGTGTTATGGAATCACCTGTTAATCTAACAGAGAGTGAGTCCACCAAATAATCATGATTTTCAAATATTAGATCTTTAACAGAACCTTCGTACAAGTTATCAGCAAGCTTCAATGCCACCAATTGAGCTTCGTTTCTAATCAAATCATTAGGGGATGCCAAGTTATCTATGATCGGATACAAATAATCAATTAATTCATCTTTGAATTCATCACCCAGAATATCACAAGCTTGTCCAATTGAGCGAAGTGAAATTATAGTGGATTTGACTAATCCCAAAGAGTCTTTGTTTCTAGTTGAGTTCAAATCCAATAGTTCACCGGATTTTTGAAGAATCGTATAAGCATTATTTTTAATATTCATCGATAAATCAGCGTTTTCATGAATCATTTCCTGCGACATATCATCATTCTCATTACTATCGTCATCATCTTCACCAAATTCTAAAAAGTGATCCATTTTAGTTTCATTACTCTTAGACGAAACTTTAGACTGTATTAACAGCGCTATAGTCGAGGATATCCATAGAGTGATTGAACTTTCAATAACCGAATTGATGTTTTCATTATCAGAACCACCTTCTAGAGAAACCAACATGTTATCAAGAATAGAATTAACTCCTGAGTAACTTGAAAGAGTTTCCATTAATTGAAGTAAGGCATCTTCGACCCCACTGTCTAATATTCCCTCCATAATCTTTGATTGTTGTACATCTTCTCTAAACTCTTCATTTGTATAATTCGAGGTTATCATTAACATATCCGCTTCATATGATTGCGCCTTAACCGTTGATATTTTGATTCCCTTTTTGGAATTTGATGACTGAACTAAAAGGACTAGTTCTTCATGTAATCTTTCAATCAACTTTTCAACCACAAAATGATCAGTATCATCAAAGCTTGTTAAGAGTTTGACAACCAAATTTATACGATTCATTAAACTCATTGACTTTTCAATAATAGGAGAACTCAACTCTAATGGCATGGCATCTATGCTTTCGTTCAAGTTAGCTACTAAGAGTTCCAAAAACCTAGTCATATTTGGAGTTGACGAGAATGAACTCAAAAGAAGATCAACAAAAGAATCATCAATAGAACAAAGGTTTGCCACAGACTCAACAATTAGCGGTTGAATAAGTTCACAGGATTTGAAACAATTTTTCAAAATAGTTAAATCGAACTGGAAGAGATTATTTCTCACTTCAAATCTATCCAAGTTATCAACATTTAATATCAATTTGAGCGCTTTTTTGAGCTGATAAAGTGTTGCCCTTAGCCAGCTTGTAGTTCTGTGGACTTTTCCAGTTTCAACCACAGGAACAAACACCTTAATATCGTCAGCTTTGATCTCTTCGGTTTCAAAGTCTGTTAAATCTTCAATTGATTCTATGGTGTTCTTCCAGTGAACATTCAAGTCGAAATCATCAAATGTATAACTCATAATAGTTGAGAACAATTGCAGCGACTTGCAAACTGCTTTATAATGTGGTCGACCTTTTATGATCTTGGCTATTGTAGAGGCATTACCAGGTAAGAGAAATGAGAGTATCTCACCATCATGAAGAAGACAGTATAATTTATTTAAAGTTTCAAGACATTCCAATTGAACTTCCAAGGTCTTGGATTTAAGAGATATATTAAGTAATACTGAAACCATATGACCTAAAGCTGGCAAATTCTTGTTATCAGTTAAAAATGAATCGCTGATTTGGAAACCTTGATTTTCAAGGCCAACCAAGAGAGCTCTTAAACAAGAAACCCCGTTCAATAGCGTTTCATCGGAATGGTTTGTAATTTGCTCTTCAGTTTCATTTGGTTTACCACCAACTAAAAACGTAATTAAAGGAATAAATTGTTGTACGAGGGGCATTGGTAACGAGCCTGGTAGAGACCAACAATGTTCTATTAAGGTATGGATAATTGATAAAGTGAACTCTAGTTCTGTATCACTTATGGAGGATCTTTTCAACACTTGTGTAATTGGAACAAATATATAGTCGGCCAAACTAGAGGGAATAACTAACGAATTAGAATATTCTCCGTGCTTTGATATTGAATGCTTTGATATTGATAAGGTTAAACTAAAATCCAAGTCTTTCAATGCGTTTATCAATTGCTTGGAATTGGAAACATTCTCCGGAGCAAACGATATTTGCGATAGATTGACACAATATGGTTTCACTTCTTTGAATATTAGTACTCCGACTTGGCTTTGTATATCGTTCTTTTTGTTCTGTATTTGATTGCTACTATCCATCTGGCTTACACTCATGGTGTCGTTGTTTCTGTTGTATCAAGGCCAAAAAGACACTAATTGAACGGGTATGGTTCTTTCAATTAAATCACCTTGTATATTTTTACAATCGATGAACCGTTAATAGAATAGTAACAGAGAATATATATTTAATCTAAATTGCCACCTTCTACTCAGATCAAGTTACCAGTCTGTATCATCATCTGTACTTTGGATAAATCACTCCGAGGCGTGCATATGTTCCAGAACAACATTTTTATTGTCGCAAGTGCAGGCAAATATTCGTATCTATACACGACCTTCCGAAAACAACTTGAAAAATTTTTCAACTTCCAACCAACACCTTGAGGTGGGGGTTACCTACCTTTCTTTCCCAGACAGACAGTATTTATCTGTATCCTTTTCTTCATTACTCTTCTACCAATACTATTATTACGTTTTGATAAGAAAACGGATTCTAATAACATATATAATAAAACATAACTAGTACGTTTAAATTTTTTTTTCCCCAATTTTGACTAAAAAGAGCTATCAATATGTCATTCAATTTTACTCTTGGAAGAGCTTCAAAGCTTTTTCTTTGTTTTGTGATTAATTACAGTCTTTCAGACTAGTTGATAAAAAACGCAAGCTGGAGTGAACTTATGCTTACGTGTTCGTTTCGAACAACTTGTAAACTCAAACTATTCTGAGTTTATACTTGTTGTTGGAAATTCATGCCTTGGCCAAGAACATGCATCATAACACCTCTCTTCAGTTAAAGATTAGAACCCTTATCTTTATTATTTTGAATGATAATAAGTAAATAAGTATCTTTCTTTGCTCATGACTCCAAACTAACCTTTTGGATACTCTTGATGCTTTTTAATTGATTTTTTTGTCTCCTAATGAAACGTTGGAATTCGACCAAACGAAAGAAATTTTTACTGCACCAAAGTTGACTTGATGGTGAGCATTATTGAAAGGCTTATGTGAATCACTTACAGTTCTTTTTGTAGATTAGATTACGGCTCTCTCATTACAATGCTCCATCATTTCCTTTTTACTGTAAAATGTTTTTCGTTCTCGTTGGGTCATACTAACAACTATTTTAACTCTTTTCATAATATAGCATAACTCAAAATGACCAGAACCTCAGTCTTAGCAGATGCCTTAAACGCCATTAACAATGCCGAAAAGACCGGTAAAAGACAAGTCTTAATCAGGCCATCTTCTAAAGTTATCATCAAGTTCTTAACTGTTATGCAAAAGCACGGTATGTTTCAACTTTTCGTTTTTCACTTCTGATTCCTTTTCAGTGATGATTCATCCTTACCATTTTCAACTAATGAATATGTAACAATAATAGATTTTCTAGGGGGATTTTAAAGGTTTATTTCGTATGTTTTTTTACCTTTTTGACTCCGGAATGATAACTGGATGGCTTGTCGGTATCTCATCTGAGATAATAAACGTCCCTTGCTGTCTTTTAAGTTTCCGGAAGAACAATGTCTTCCAGGAAATGCTTCTTACACAGTTCTGAGCTTTTAAGTGCGCTTAATCTGTTTACTTTTCCTCAACATACCATTTTCGTCTTACTTTCTTCTCTTGACCCCCAAAACTATTATTGGAAACATAACAGAAAATGTAAACGCATGAATCTCCAAATTAACAGATTATTTAATCAAAATTGGCTTTTTTGTTTTCTATTGGATTAATACTAACTTTATCTTCTTCTTTGACTATTAAAGGCTACATTGGTGAATTTGAATACATTGATGATCACAGATCCGGTAAGATCGTTGTTCAACTGAACGGTAGATTAAACAAGTGTGGTGTTATTCAACCAAGATATAACGTTAAGATTAGCGATATTGAAAAATGGACTGATAACTTGTTACCAGCCAGACAATTCGGTTTCGTTATCTTAACCACTTCTGCTGGTATCATGGATCACGAAGAAGCTAAGAGAAAGCATGTTTCTGGTAAGATCTTAGGTTTCGTTTACTAATCGTGTCTTCTTCTTTTCGATTTGTTCTTTTATATATTATAGTTCAATTTTGTTGCTTACTCGATATCTAAAAATATAGCTTTCTTACTGGTTTTTGGGAAATTTACTTTTATTAATAATACTTGCTGTCTTTTGGTTTACAAAGAGATTCATGCAAACTAAGTATATTTGTACAAATTGAATCGAATTCCAACTTGATCATAGACTCTAACAACGAACAAACAGTAAAACAAAATTGCAAAATGGGGAAAAAAGGAAGGTAGGGAACAAAGAGCAGGATTTATATGGAAAAGAGGGTTCAATCGTAACTGTAAAGTCATAAAAACGCAGCTTGAGCAAAATAAGAAATCAATATCAAACACAAGGTACTAATAAAAACAGGTAAACCGACTTTACTACCTTCTAAATTGATGTGGGAGGAATTGGAGGGTTCAAAATATATTAGTATTTAAAAATTCATTGAGGTTGGATTTTTTTCTTGTATTTATTCTTTTTTGATGACTTACCATTATTCCATGCAGCTTGTCTGTGATGTTGCTCAGGAACGACGCTAATCTGTATTGGGCCAACCAATTCCTTCCCATCAACGTCAAAGATCTTGTATTTTGAAGTCATATCATCAGCTGTTAAAGGAACATATTTTCCCTTTGGAGTATCGACACCTTTTTTTATCATTTCTAGACCCAATGACCTTGGAACACCTTTAGAGACATCTAAATTGGCGTAGGTTTCCTCACAGATACTGCTTTTCTTATTTTTGTTGCCGGTTCTTAATTTGAAACCACCCTTTGATTGTTGATTTTCAGCTAATGCTTTTTTTGGAATTGGAGGATCGACGGCCTTGCTAAATTGTTGCTTTAAAGTATGGAAGTCTTTCAACAAATGTACATTGCCAGCAGCATCATAGTCTGCCAAACCATAATTATTTGGTTCTTGTGCAAACTCGTAAACCAAACCACCAGAGAAAACACCAGACATTTGTGAGGAGTAAATCGAACCAACTTCCTTGAATTTTCTTGGTTGAACCTCATTACAACCATACTCCGAGAAAAAGATTGGTTTGGCAAAGTCAGAGTAATCATTAACCAAAATGTTATAACCGCTTGTATAAAATGTTTGCTCACCACACCATTGATAGGTATTAACGCCATAGAAATCGATTGATTCAGAAGGGCTCTGTTCGTAACATTCCATATACTTTGCCAATGAGGTTCTGTAGCTTAAATCATCAGCAGCAGAGTATCCGACTGGAATCTTTCTAGGAGAATGATATGTAATATATTCCTTCATATCTCTGACAACTGCTTTAACGAAAGTAGGAGAGGCTTTTGCAGAAATGTGATCGTTAATAATTTCATTACCGGCAAAAAATGCTAATGTATTGTTGTAAGCTGAAAATTCATGGACAACTCCAAAAACGTGTTTTAAATAACCGGGGTTGTATGTCGTCCAAGGTTCGTACCTATTCAAGTGTTGATTCTCTAACGGTGAATTGACATCCAAGACCAAGTAAATACCAGCAGCAGCTAACATGGTCATACACTTATCATGGTTTAAATCTGGATTCACTGAATAAACTCTAATGGTATTAATTCCTAAATCTTGAAACAAATAAATATCACGGGCACATTTACCTGGATCTGACAAGGGGTCACTAAATTGATTAACAGCTGAAGATCCACCAGGCTGGTAATCAACACCTCTAATGAAAAACTGTGACAAAATAGAAAAACGCTTGTTAATAATCAGCTGCATCTTTCATTTTAATTATAAAAGTTAAAAGTAAATCCATTGAACTTATATAGGTTATTATACTCACAGGTGTATTTGTAACGGTATCAAAGAAGTGTCGGTTTCTCACTTCAATTGGGTGGATATAACCTAGTGCTTGTGAGATGAAACAAGTCAATGTAACTAACGCCTTGAA
Organism: Ogataea degrootiae; assembly: GCA_019232045.1. Lineage (NCBI taxonomy): Eukaryota > Fungi > Ascomycota > Pichiomycetes > Pichiales > Pichiaceae > Ogataea > Ogataea degrootiae. The sequence continues at coordinate 60,689 of JAHDIT010000074.1, forward strand.
TTTTGAATTCATTTCTATAATGTTAAGGTAATTTCTGGCTGCCTTATTATGTTTTTCTGGTAAAGAAATAAGAAGCAAAAGGGATCAGAAGTAAACAAGAGAAGGGTTAATTTAAATGCCCATATCCTCAAACGCCCATTAGGAATTTCTTTGGACTTCAAAGGATGAGAAAAGTAAACACAGTTGTAGCACAGCCTTGGGTGTGGCCTTTTTGACCACCTAGACGACCATAAAAAAGCTACGATTTTAAAAGCGCTGAATAACGAAGACAGAGTTTGGCAAATATGAAATGGGAGTTTGTTTGTATATGGGAAAATCAAATATATGTATATATAATAAAAAAACGCTAAATAAAAGATATCATATTAAAATAGAACATATGGAAAAATGAGAAAGAGAACTCATAATCGTTAACAAGGGATATTTGGTGAATGAAGAAGAAATTCGAATAACATAACAAAAGTAAAAATCATAGGATCAGTAATCAGTTAACAAAATGCCATAATATTCTCATATTTAAGAAACAATAATCAATCACGAACGATCTATTCTTGTTGGAAAACGTCTCTTAAGAAAGCATCTTCTTCAGCCAAGTGCATAGCCTTTGAACCAGCAGCGACAGAGGCGGATGGATCTCTTCCAGCAAATCTACAGCTCAAGTCCAAGCCAGCTTCAGCAACAGTAGTAGCAATTCTTGGAGCGGCATAACCGTAAGAACCCATATTCAGTGGTTCTTCTTGACAGTAAACCAAATCAGTTAAAGCAGGGTATGAAACTAAGGCATCTCTCAATTGAGCGAATGGGAATGGATGCATTTGTTCAATCTTGATGAAAGTAGTTTGTTTGTCCTCTAAAGTAGCTCTCTTTTTGTGTAAGGCAGTGTAAACTTGACCTGAACATAGGACAACTCTCTTAATACCTTCTTTATCGTTAATAGACTTCCCTAATTCAACATCTTCAATAATCCACGGGAAGTGAGAATCACCAGTGAATTCAGAGATAGAAGATCTAGCTAATGGATGTCTTAACAATGATTTAGAGAAGAAAATAACTAATGGCTTTCTGAATTGACGATGCATTTGTCTTCTTAACAAGTGGAATAATGAGGCTGGAGTAGAAGGGTAAGCAACTTGCATGTTACAATCTTGATGCTGTCTTTCTAATTTATCCGCAGATGGGAAAAATCTTGGATCTTCATTACATAATTGTAGATATCTTTCAATTCTACCTGAGCTGTGCTCTGGACCTTGACCATCGTAACCATGTGGTAATGATAAGACTAAACCAGATCTTTGCTTCCATTTGGATTCAGCAGCAGAGATAAATTGGTCAACAATAACTTGAGCGGTGTTAGCGAAATCACCAAATTGAGCTTCCCATTGAACTAAAGCATCTGGAGAAGTTAAAGAGTAACCATATTCGAAACCCATAACACCATATTCAGATAACGAGGAGTTAGAGATAACGAAATCACCCTGGTTTTCATCTAAGTGTTTCAATGGAGTGTAAGTATCTTCAGATTTTTGGTCGTGTAAAACAGAGTGCCTTTGAGAGAAAGTACCTCTTTCAACATCTTGACCGGAAACTCTAACGTGGTAACCTTCCATAGCTAGAGAACCAAAGGCTAAGGCCTCACCGGTAGCCCAGTCAATGCCTTCACCAGTTTCAGTTGACTTTAATCTAGCACCTAGAATTCTCTTTAAGTTTCTGTGTAAAGTAAAACCTTCTGGAACATTGGAGATCTTTTCACCAATGTGTTTAATAGTTTCTTCAGAGATAGCAGTTGGCAAATGCGGTAAAACTTCAGTCGCCAATTCCTTTGGTGACTTGAAACCTTCCCATGATGTGGTTAACCATTCTCTTGAGTCAGGCTTGTAATCCTTGGCCTTAGAGAAAGATTCTTCTAAAGTGTTCCAGACCCATTTCTTGTGTTCATCAATATCTTCTTTGGTGAAAGTACCTTCAGCTAACAACTTATCAATGTACATATCTAAAACTTGCTTCTTTTCAGCAATTCTTTGGTACATCAATGGTTGAGTGAACGATGGTTGATCAGTTTCATTGTGACCGTACTTACGGTAACCAACAACATCGATAATAACATCAGAGTGGAAAGTTGCTCTCCATTCAGCAGCTAAGTTGAAGACAAAACTCACTGATTCAACATCATCAGCGTTAACGTGGAAAATTGGAGCATTGATAGCCTTGGCAATATCGGATGGATATGGAGTAGATCTAGCAAATCTTGGATCAGTTGTGAAACCGATTTGATTGTTAACGATAACATGAACGGTACCACCAGTGGCGTATGCTGGTAAAGCTGTGAAACCCATTGTTTCATAAACAACACCTTGGCCGGCAAAAGCGGCATCACCATGTAATAAGACGCCAATAGCCTTCTTGAATTCACCAACATCATTCTTGTAATGTTGAATAGCTCTTGTTCTACCTAGAACAACTGGATCTTCAGCTTCTAAATGTGAAGGGTTGGCAACGATTGACAAGTTAACAGTTTTACCTGAAGTAGTTGGTCTGGCATAGTTCATACCTAAATGGTACTTGACATCACCAGAACCTTCATCGAATTCCTTAGAGCCGGTGAATTCAGAGAAAATTGCTTCATTTGGCTTTCTGACAACGTTAGCCAACATATTTAATCTACCTCTATGTGGCATACCAATGACAACATCTTCGACACCTAAATCGACAGCAGTATCAATGAAAGCCTTTAAACCAGGAACAACTGATTCGGCACCTTCTAAACCGAATCTCTTATCATTTGGGAATTTGGTAGCTAAGAAGTTTTCAAATTCACAAGACCAGATCAATCTATCTAAAATTTGTCTCTTTTGGTCTGGGTTGAATTTGTATGGAGTTGGGATTTCAACTCTTTCTCTTAGCCAATCACATTTTTCTCTTGAAGGAATGTGGACATATTCAATACCGTAGGTAGAACAGTAGATTCTTTCACAAGTAGCAATGATGTCCTTCAATTTCATAGTGGAAACACCTTCTTTCTTGAAGTTAACTAAGATACCTGGACCTAAAGTAATTTCCCTTTCCAGATCAGCCTCAGTAAAGTTGTAGTGTTCTAATGTTAATTCTTTCGGTAAAGGAGTCGATTTGTCGTCGCCGAATGAGATTCCTAATGGATCGATATGAGCCTTTTGGTGACCTCTGACTTGGTAAGCTCTAACTAATAATTGAGCCTTCAAGTGGGTCAAAACATCTTCTTCACCCATCTTTGGCATTGTCGGGACTAAGTTTGGAATACCACCTTCCGGCTGGGGAACTAAAGTTGGTGGAGCAATGTAAGCAGAAGAAGCTGGAACCTTACCATTCATGTTCTTGAAATAAGCATCCCAAGAAACGTGAACAGAAGAAGGATCCTTGTTCCAAGCTTCGTACATTTCATCAATATAGTTAGAGTTGTTTGATTGTAAGAATGAGTCAAAACCTGTAGCGAAAGTTCTAACTAATTGTTGTCTCTTGATGAAGTTTGAAGATCTCAAGAGACGAGCTCTTGGGATATTTCTAGTAATTGATCTTAACATCTTGAATTTATAATGATTTAAAATCTTAAGAATTCAACGACTATTTTATTGCTATGGATCAATATTTAATTATTTTCTTTGAAAGGATCAAGATTGAATTAATACTAACAAGTTTCAAGAAAGAGAGTAGAATAAAGCTTGAACCAGTCGTTACTGTACAAAAACAAGCTATTGCACCTACAACTAGCTAACTCCATGGCATGGCTCTAAGAAACAAAAACAATAATTTAGTTGAAGGGCAACTCATCCGTCTGACGTAAGCAGAAATAGTATGGGGGATGTAGGCATAATCAAAATCATTGGCCTGTGATTGGCCACATCGCCAGGAATTTCGGTATCCGTTATGGGAGCTCCCCAGTGAAAATCCACTCACTCTGCTTATGTCAGCTTCAGAAAAACTCCCGTTTATCCTTTATATATTTTTTTTCCGAGCTTTTTCCCACTCTATTAGTGTTTTTTTACACAGAAATCAGGACAGGTGTAAGTGAGCACTGAACGCAGGGGTATATTAACGGTGTTGAGCTAGTTCATAGCAGTTAAGAAAGAAGGCTAGCTACCTGCTACTCGCTATTTGCTATATATTATATGAAGTTAGTGTCAGTGGACTGCCCCGAAAATTTTAGTCCTACTAACTGTAGGCTTAGCCGAAATGCCTTCTTACGTTTTGCAGGGTTTGGCTCCCCAACTTCTCCGATCGGAGTAACTAACTGCATATTCCCAGTCACCACAGCTGAAATTGCATTTAAAGGCAGTATCGTATATTGGCATTCTGTATATACACAATTTAGCAGACTTCGAGCCATGTGTGCTTCTTTATTTATAAAATCATCGATCTTAAATCTCCTAGGTTTAGCCATCCCTATACAAAATTAGTAGAACAGCAAATAATTGACAGAATAAATCTCTGCGAGTAAGCCAAGCCATATGAAAAAGAAAAGTTGGACGTCAAGAACAACAAAAAAGAAAACTATGCGAAAAAAGGCTGTGCAAATAAGGATGTGCACCTCTGCATCACTCGAAATAAAATTGCATGTGAATCAAGAAGTCCAAATTTGTGGGGAAACGAATTTTTATAGCTTGCAGGTCAGACAAAAGGATGATCCTCAATTGTGAGACTCCGCTGGCCATGTGATAATTATCCAAACTATAAATATACCAGAAATTCTCTGAATGAGTAATGAAGGGTTGAATAATCGTTCTACTAAAACTGTCAATTATTCATATCCTAACGCAACAAAAAACAAACGAAAAATTGCAACTTCATAACAAATACACGAATCAAAATAAACAAAATAAAAATGTCATTCACATCGACAAAAGGTTATCTCAAGGTCTGGCAAAAAGATCTTTTTAAAGGGAAGGTTGCATTTATTACTGGGGGAGCAGGAACAATCTGCAGTAGGCAAGCAGAAGCGCTAATTATACTAGGTTGTGACGTTTCAATAATAGGAAGAACAAACGATAAAACTGAAGAGGTTGCTCAAGAGCTTTCAAGAATTAGAGACGATGTTAAAGTGATTGGATGTGGTGGATGTGATGTTCGTAATGTTGGTGACTTGGTGAAAGCTGTCGATAAAACAGTGAAAGAACTAGGAAGAATTGATTTTGTCATTTGTGGTGCAGCTGGCAATTTCATATCTGATTTCAATGGATTATCCGCAAATGCATTCAAAACTGTTGTTGATATAGATTTATTAGGATCTTTTAACACAGTTAAAGCTTGTTATCAACAATTGAAATTGAATAAGGGTTCTGTTTTATTCATTTCTGCGACTCTACATTATTACGGGGTGCCATTCCAATCGCATGTTGGAGCAGCTAAGGCTGGTATTGATGCGCTATCAAATGCTCTAGCAGTTGAGTTGGGCCCTATTGGTGTTAGAGTCAATGCATTAGCACCGGGTCCAATTAGTGGAACTGAAGGGTTTGAAAGATTGGTTCCAAACAAAGAGAAGTTTGCCAACAAGATTCCAGTGCAAAGGCTAGGTCAAACATCTGATATTGCTAATGCAACAATTTTCTTATTCAGTGATGCTGCTTCATTTATAACGGGTACTGTTCAAGTTGTTGATGGTGGGTTTTGGCATATGGGTAACTTTAACACTTTTGATTTATATCCTGAGGTTTTAGTTAAGAAATTGAACAGCAAGTCAAAATTATGATGACTTTTTTTGTGTGAAGATGGATAACATTCCTTTTTTCACGAATATATATATATATGTATAAATTTTTTTATTGTTCTATATAAACGCTTAATGAACGCGCAAGTTGTTAATCAACTTTGTTATGTTATAAAGATTGTCTTCGTTCTGTATTATGAAACTCTAGTCGCAGCTTAGCCATTTAAGACATGACAAATTAGTTGGAATATACGATGGGTGGGTGACACCTTTTGAAATTTCTCGCACGTCTTTAAACTTGGAGCTATTATTTATTTCATTTTCAAACCCCGTTAGCTTAAAATTTGAGTTGACCAGTTTTATGAAATTCAGTCGATTTTCGGCTGCCATTAAATTCAAAAACAGGAAATTATAAAACTTGTTCCCTGGACCCTCCCCAATCCAGTTGACCCTGTTCAAATTTGGGCTTGTTGATCTATTTAAACATCCACCAAAATTCTTATCAAAGGTCTTATCGTTATTGACACGCCACAGTTCGCCTTCGGTGAAGACGGACTTTCGCTGGCTGTCGGGATTTGAGAAATGGCCGCTGTAGTAAAGGAAAATTTTGTCCGTTATACTTTCTAAAGATGATTCATGTCATGCACATATCTAGTTACATACATATTTGATCCTTTTCAAAGAATTGTTTCCAAAGTCTTACCATCTCAAAAGTATATAGATGATATTATAGGCTGTTCTTTATTAATAACTCGATTTGAACGCTGTATGGTTCCCTTCTTCTGTATTCAAAGGCTTGTTACAAATTAGAATTGGTCGCCCTTCCTTCTTACTCATCATCCCAGCATAGGGCTAATTTTAGGAAGTCCGACATTTTATAAGACACTAGTATCCTTTGACTACACCTTACCTGTGCCATAAACTATAAATATTATATCCACTCTATTCAAAAGCAACTTATTCAATGGCTTCCACCAGTAAAAAATCACTTGATATGGCTGCAATGACTGAAGATAGCGTGCAATCAACTCTGACAGAGCCACAGTGGGCTCGCCATAGTTCCACAGTTTCTGAGGAACAACAACAGCAACAACGACCGGAAAAAGAGGATAAACTTACAAAAAGTAAGTGGATACAAATCATGGATGCACTATTAGTTGGTTTCGATCCAATCTATTTTGTTATCACAATGGGTACTGGTATTTCAAGTGCTGTTTTGTACAACTTTCCTATCCATAGCATTCAAGTAGGTTCAAAGTATGTTGGAATAGTTTACTTTTTTATCAACTTAATCGCATTCTTCATTATTCACGTTTTATTTATATTGAGATACTTCATTCATCATAAACGATACGATAATGTTTCATTTATAAGGTTACTCAAAGATCAAAATCAGAACGTTTTCTTAGGTGCTGAAGTCATGGGAATGGCAACCTTAATCAACATGATTCATTTTATGAAACCTGAATGGCGCATATTTACTTATGTCTTATGGTGGATTAATGTGATTATGACTTTATTGTCAGCTTGGGGAATTTCGTTCATAATGTTTGGAATTAATAATTTCACGAATGAACAATTGAATGCAACGATTTTGCTACCTGTTGTTACACTAACGGTTGCTGCTTCAACTGGATCGATCGTTGGTGTAGAATTCATGGATTATCCAATGTGGCAATTATCATCCGATATTATAACTTATATGCTGTTAGGTAATGCACTTATGATGGGATTACCACTAATTGCCGTTTATTTCTACAAATTGTTGGTTTTCGGACTACCCCCAAAACAAGGTGTGTTTTCCTGCTTTATTCCAATTGGTATTCTAGGTCAAGGTAGTTATGCTATTTTATTAAACTTTGATTGTTTAGGCAAATTGATCGTTGATCATAATGGATTGGATTTATTAGGTTTGAATAATGATTTTTCAAGAGAAACGTTACTTTTGATTCAGTCATTGCTACATTTAGTTTCTATTTATTTCTCAATGTTTCTGCTTGCATTAGGTATTGGCCTTACAGTTATCTCTATTCTAAGTGTTTTGAAATACGGTATTCATTACACTTGGATGAAAACAATGTGGGCAGCTACTTTCCCTCTTGGTACAATGGCTGTTGCTCAGACTCAGATTTATAAACTGACAGGTTTATTGGGTTTTAAAATCATGGGTACTATTTATTCTGTGGCATTGATTGCAATTACTACTTTCTGTTTGGTTAATACTGCCTTGTTCGAATTCCCTCATAAGCAAATCCTTGGCATCCTTAGAGGTAATGATGTTGTTGGTAAGCAATCCGCTTAATAACTTTTAGTTTGTTTTGGTCGTCCTTTTAATTTTTTTTGGCTTTTCTATTTAGCTGATTATTTATATTACCCCTTCTATCCTGCATTCCGTTTTATTTTAATTTTTCACTTTTATTTACCCGTTCTGTATTGATCTATCAATGTCACATTGCAAACATACATATGTATATTATAAAAGTGTACTAATACTTATGGTTGATTTAGGTGATAGCAGGTCTTTTGTTTTGAACGTTGCTTAAAGTAGTACCTTTAAGCGAGAAGTATATCTCCCCAAAAGACTGCCTTTCCTCAGAAGGTAAAAGGCCCCTAACTAACGTACGTAAAAAGGTAAGAAATACATAATTAAATAGACAAAAACCCTTCCGGTTATTGGAAAAGATGTCGATAAACTCTTCTCCATTATGAACATGAGGTAGGCTAAATTACTAAAGGGAAAAAGGCTTAGAAATCAGAGTAATATCATAATACATATAATTATAAATATCGATCATTCTTCAAATGTACTGGAAAATGAATATGGTTTTGGTTCATTGTCTCTGTCATTGTAAGTTTCAAATCTATTTTCGAAAATAGTCTTTGAGGTAGGATCTTCATTTGCTTCATTTGCTTCATATGCATCTTCTCCATCTTCTTCGAACCTACTTCTAAGTGTTGATTTCGGTTCCTCGATTTCTTCGATATCCTCTTCAATTCTACTGATGGTATTTGAATCTTCTTCGGTTTTGATATCAAGGGATTTTTTATCATCTTCTTGGTCTTCGAAAAATCTATCAGTGAACTGAGCTTTAAATAAATTGGCTTCCTCTTCTTGCTCCAACCGATCTTCAAGGAAAATATATTCAATGTATTCTTCCTCTGTGCCGTCGGTTTCGTTGGTTCTAAAATTTTTAACAAGCCTAGGAAGTCTTTTCTCGACTTCAGAGACCGTCTCGGAAGTACCATACTTTATTTCAAAGTCTTTCAATGCCTCTAACAACACAGCTCTGCTCTGGTTGGATGTATCTTTGAAAACTTTAATCGCCTTGTTGAATACATCACGACTTCTGTCTTTAGCTTCTTCAGAAATTTCGAACTGGAATTCGAGCTCATTGTCTCCTGTTTGTTCAATCATTCTTGCATGTTTTTGTAGTTGTTCATCAGTCGGTATCTGAAGTTCTAAGAAGCATCTAGAAATCCAAGTCATCAAATCATTGTTTGATTCTCTTACCAATCTCTCGTATAGATTTCTAGCTTCATCAAAATTGTATTCATCAAGCTGATGTTTAATGAAGGACCTCAATAACTTCAGCCTTTCTGTCTTTGGTATGCTTTCCTCGTTTATACCAAGATTATAAATTGCCATGGATCTTGGTTGGTCACCTAAGGCACTTTCTAGATTAGCGAACTCTATCCAATTAGAAGACTCGTTTGGAAAACTGCTTAATAATTTATTATAAATCATTCTAACTCTGTCAAATTCCTTTAATTTGGTCTCTAATTTGATATAATATTTGATAATTCTCAGATTAGGGCACAAACCTAATGATCTACCTAGAATTTTGCGTGCTTTTGTAAAATCGTTTTGTCTAATTTCAAACTCAGCAAACATAATCCAAATTCTTGCAATTGTAAACCGCTTGTGTGGTATTAGTTTCAAGATTCTTTGATAGAGTGATCTTGTGGTATTCGTATCTTTAATTTGGTTTTCTGTCCAAGTCAAATATCTAAGCCATAAGTATATGTATGATAGCCATGAAGATTTCTCATTACTATCTGGAACGTTCGAAACGCACTGCTCATAGACTTGTCTTTTGTCCTGAAGAGTAAATGTTGGCGGGTAATTTTCGACAAGCTTAATGTATATCCACCAAGTGTCATAATCCGAAGGATTACTTTCGAGTTCTTGTTCGTATTTCTGCTTTCTTTTATCTAAAACAGAACTTTCTATACCTTGCTTCTCGCCGAATTGTTTTTCAAATTGTGTATATTTATCTTGCAACTTCAATTTTTCGGTTTTGGTTAATCTTTCAAAACCAAATTTGAATAGCTCTCTAACTTGATTCCAGCCACGTTGGGTTATTTCCCATTGGATCCATGATATTAACATTTTGGCATCAAGCGCATTGATTGACAGTAATGAAGTAATGGATAATTTGAAAACATTTCTAACATTAATGGAATCACCATGCTGTTTTTCAAAGTCAGCCCAAGATATCCAAGTATTTGAATCTGGTTTAACTACCACAAACTTCTCGAAAATTAATCTTGCTTTATCGAATTCATTGTATCTTGTTTCAAATTGAATATAATGCCTCCAAACTTCTGGTCCCGGCTTCCATTTTAACCAATTGTTGAAAATTGAACGGGTAGCAATAATATTTCCGACTGATTCTTCAACTGTTACGTATTGATACCATAATTTATCAACTCTTGGTAGCACTCTCGTGGCTCGATCCAATAAATTTCTGGCATGATTTATATTTTTCCCTTTGATTTCACATTGGATGTATCTGATCCATAATGGAACATTACTGTGATCAACTTCTAATGCTCTTTCAAAAACAGATCTGGCTCTTGGGAAGTCATGTTGATCAATTTCAAATTGCCCATATCTCATCCATTGTCCATAATTAAACCTATTTCTTCGTAGAGCATTTTCATATTCAGTTCTTTTACGTCCTTGGTATTCATATAGTTCTTCTATGTCTTCTATCTTGTTGTGTGTTGTCTTTAATGGAGTATCTTTATATTCATACGCCTCCATAAGAATCTGCTCGGCTGTTATTTGTAACTCAGCCGGCATCTTCTTATGTGGGGCTGTCTGTTTTATGTCAGCTTCACTCATCGGAACTGTAAATTCAATCTATATTTGCAAGTTGCAGATAGATAATAAGCGGTCAATGTAATCGAATTAGTTCGATTCCCTTTCACTTATGTTAGTTGAGTTTAAGAAATTTGATGGATTTAATATTTTTTTCTAGACCTTGTATGGAGAAAAACTTGAATTAGTGCGTAACCAAGAAAGTCAACCTTGTATTAGTCGATTTGTTAAGGATCCTTCTGTTTGGTAGTCTACCTGGACTGTAAATCCAACAACTATATCTACATGGACACACATTAAACAGTATTATTATTCATTGTTGGAAAATTTTGACCATTGCACTAGCACCCTAGTTAGAATCTCTACCAGCTTTAATTTAACTAGTATCAACCAAACATAGAGAGCAAAAAATGAAGGATGCGAGGTTCGAACTCGCGCGGTGATAACACCAGTAGATCTTAAGTCTACCGCCTTAGACCACTC